>CAUYQU010006389.1:0-28036 GCA_963574635.1 Cheracebus regulus
AGATGGAAAAACATTCCATGCTTATGGTTAAGAAGAACAAGTATTGTGAATATTCTGTTTTTAATTGTGACTTTTTCCTGGAAAAATTATTTAACCTCTCTGAAGTAAGCCTGATTAATTTTCTGTGTAAATCAATGGTGATACAAAGACAGTAAGTAGCAGTGGCAACCATTGGAAAGTTATGAGGGGAAAATAAAGCCCCTATTAGGGCTTTTGTTGTCCAGATAGAACACTGTAATGTTAGGGTGCTTCTTTTCTCATATTAAAGTTCAATGCATGTGAAAAATTGATGCTAAGTATGTATTAGGTCACTGTTCAAACACCATTCTACTATTTAAATTTAGAAATATTTTAATACTTGAATAATTTCAGAAATGAAATTATTCTTATAAAATTACATAGTGATTACCAATTTTAGGCCTAAAATTGTCTGTTTGGTTCATATTGGCTTGGGAAATAACAGCATAATTAGATTTACACAAATTTAAGTCATGAATCTTCAAGAATGCTCAGGAGAAGGCATGCAGGCTGAGTTTGAAAAGTTCTGGATCACCTCTAAGTTTGAAGAATAAATAGCAATTATTTTAAAATGCATCTTTTGTTATTTTCCTTCAAAAGCTCATGATTATTATATATTTTGAATCTCATAGGATAAACTAACGTTGTTCCAATATTCTCCCTACAAACAGTCCTTCAGAAGTTCCCGCTGGTCGACCTCTATCAATTTCTCATTTAATCCGTAGGGAATGAAATCAACTTCTCAGTTTTTCACAGACTTTCAGATGAAGTATGTATTTACCATATACATAATTTCCATTTCTTAAAGATTATTATGATGTTTATTCTTCTATATCCCAAGACTGTTGCCCAGATTTTTTGTTATTTGTGCTGTTTTCTATTAAACACACTTTCTCTTAAACTAGGACACAGACTTCTTAATACCAATAGTTTAGAATTTGTCAAGCTATATTTTTATTCTACTTTGGGTATTTGTTCTGATGAAAACATTATTAATGCATTTTATTTCTTGAGAGTCCTCATGTCTACTTCTATTTTGTTTAGATATATGTTTTTTAAAATAATAAAAATGAGTAGCCAGCTACTAAGCAAATCCTGAGAATGGATGAGTGATACATTAATTATTGTGTAGTTCACTGATTTTTGAACTGTTTCTTTCTCTTGCTCTCTATTAAATGTACTTTCTCTTGAACTTGCTGTTTCCTTTTGCTACTTTTGGTTCTGTTAAATCTAAATATTGTATACTCTACAATATAGTAGAAAGTCTTGACAGGTATATTTTTCCATTTCATGTTTTAAATTGAAATTGTACATTCACATGAATTTATAAGAAATAATATGGAGAAGAGTTCTCTTGTACACTTGGTCTGGATTCTCCAAATTGTAACACTTTGAAAGTTATAATATAATATCAATAATATTGCATTCAGGATATTGAATTTGATAATCTAGCAGTCTCACTCACTCATATATACCTAGTGTAACTTGTGCTGTTGTATATGTGTATACTGACTTTTATTCACTCAATAAAATTTCCTAAAAATACATCCAAATGATTGCATGAATCAATATTTTGTTCCTTTTTATGACTGAGTCGTATTTCATGGTTCCTGGTATAAAACAAATTAACCATTCACCTGGGTTTATTGACCTTTTCGGCTGTAACAAATGAAGCTATTGTAGACATTCATGAATAAGTTTTTGTGGGAACACAAGTTTAACTACTCCAAATTAAACAGCTATAATTGGAATTTCTGGGATATATGGTCTTTGCATGACTGCTTTTTATTTTACTTTTAAAATTTTTAAATGATTTTCTTAAAAATTTGCAGGTACATAGAGAGTAACAACAGAGGCTAGGAAGAATACTGGGCATTGGAGGGAAGGTGAGGATGGTTAATGAGTACAAAAGACGTACATAGAAAGAATAAATAACGTGTCTGTTTTTTAAAAAAGCTGTCAACCATTTTTCAGAGTGGCTCTATTATTTTACTTTTCCACTAGCAATATATGAGTGATCCTATTTGTTTACATCCTCAATGGCTTTTGCAATTGTCACAATTTGTAAAAGACATTTTGATAGGTATGTAGAAATATCTCATTGTGATTTTATTTGACATATCCATGATGGTTAATAATATTGAACATGTTTCATGGCTTATTTGACATCTAAATACTTTTCTTGTTGAAATGGTCCATGGATGTCTTTTGTCCATTATCTAATTGGATCATTTGTGTTTTTTTTTAAGTTGTTGAGTTTTGTGTCATCTCTATTTATTTTTGTCATTTTTGCTAGATGTTTATCAATTAATTTTTTTTCAATAAACCAGCATTTTATTTCACATTTTTCACTGTTTTCAATTTCATGGATTTTTGTTATTGTCATAATTATTTTCCTTCTTCTGCTTGCTTTCAGGTAGAATACTATTCTGCCATAAAAAAGAATGAAATTCTGTCATTTGCAGCATCATGGATGAGACTAGAGAACATTATGTTAAATGAAAAAAGTCAGAAACAGAAAAATGATACTATCTGTTTTTTTCCCATATGCAAGAGCTGAGCAAATTTGAATTCATTAAAGTAGAGACTAGAATTGTTAAGAAGGATGTGAGAGGGGAAGATAGAGAAAGGTTGGTTAATGGATACAAAATTGTAGCTATAAAGGAGGATTAAGTTCTGTTGTAGTGTTCTATAGCACTCCAGTAGCATGGAAATAACAATAATTTATGGTATATTTTCAAAAAGCTAGAAGACAGGATTTTGACCGTTGTCAACACAAAAGCGTGATAAACATTTGGGTTGTTTGAAATGCTAATTACCCTGATTTGATGATTACGCATTGTATACCTGTATCAAAGTAACACTCTGTCTCCATAAATATGTAAAATTATTGCATGTCAACTAACAATAAAAGGACAACATAAAGATTCAAAAAATAGGAGGAAATGTCATTTTTCCAATACTATTTGTTCTCGGTATACCCATGTTGTTTTATGATTTCAAAGCATTCTTTTAAGTGCTTGTAAACTATTGTTTTCACGCTTCTTAAAATTACTTCCAAATTAATGTTAAACTCATTCACCTACAGCTTATGAGATCGATTTTCCTTTAAGAAATGAGTACACTGACCATTTGTAGTCTTCTGATACTTTTACTATTCTCCGTGATCCTCAAAGATGTCTATGAGCAACTTAGAAATCTCTTTCCTAAATTTTCTTATTGTCTTGGAGTCACTTCTGTCCCAGTCCTAGAGCCCAGAGCTCATGGTGCCTCTTCATTCATCTTGAGCTTTAATTAAAAGCAATGTCGAATCTTCTCTTTCTGATCTAAAGATCTATTTGATGAGAAAGACTGAAAAAAATAAGGGTAAGTCTATTTCCTCTATGTTTTTAAAGCACAGAATCTTTGTTTGCTAATTGTAATAAGCAGAATAATGCCCCCTACAAGAATGTCTCTGTCTTATTATCCATGACTGGAAGGATATGCTATGTTATATAAGAATATGTGATGTTACAATGCAAGAAAGTATTAAGGTTGTACATGACATTAAGCTTGCTAAACAGCAGACCTTAAAATAAGGAGATCATACTAGATTATCTACAGGGGCCCAACTTAATCACAATAATCCTTTAACGTGAAAAAGTATGGTAGAAAATATTTAAGGATACTAGATTGCTAATTGCATTCAAGGAAATGGCCAAGAGACAAGGAATGGAGAAAGGGGGCAAGAGACAAGAAAGGAAGATGGCCCCTAGAACCTGGAAAAGGCAAGAAAATGTATTCTCCTTTAGAGTCCCCAGAATGAAAGCAGTGCTGCTGACACCTTGATTTTAGCCTAATGAAACCTATTTTAGACTTCTGACCTTTATAATTTCAAAATGATAAATGTATTTTTCTAAACTACCAAATTAAAAATATTTTGTCCTTAGTTTTTAAAATTGTAATTGAAATGTTTCTTGAAATGTGTTTATTCTGTGTAGGATATCTCAGGCTTCTTGAATCTATACATTTACTTGTGTCTTCTGCCAAATTTGAGGTCTTTTTTCAAGCACTATTTCTTTAAGTATTCTTTCAGCCTCATTTTACTTCTTTTTTGGTACACATAATGAAAATGTTGGATCTTTGATTGTTGCTTCACACATACCTACATCTCTGTTCATTTTATTTATCAGTCTATTTTATTCATGTTCTTCAAATTGGTTAAATAATTCTACCATTCTGCCCTCACGTTCGCTTCTACCCTCTGGAATCTCCATGGTACTACTAACTTCACCCAGCACATTTTTCATTTCTTTTGCTGTGTTTGTTTGCTTTTATGATTTACATTTGGTTCTTTTTTTACAACTTAAGTTTGGTTAATATTTGGCTATTTTGTTATATATTTTAAATTAATTTCTATTTGATGTTAAAACATTTTTGCTAGATATTTCAAATCATATTCAGATGATTCCAACATCTGATGCATTTTGGTGTTGGTGCCAGTTAATTGTCTTTTCTCACTCGAGTTGTGATTTTATTGGTTCTTTGATCGGTGATTTCTAATTATATTCGGGACATTTTGCCTATCATGACAGACAATTCTGAGCTCTATTTAAACTGTTCCTTTTGGCAGACAGTCATGCTGTTCAGCTTTAGCATGTACATCGTGGGTGTGGAGCAGGTACACTGTGTACTGCTTACTAATTTGTCTGAGTTTAGTGAAACGGAACACACTCATATGCAATGAATTACATAAAGCGGATGTGTCACTTACAGACAAACAGCAAGAGAAAACAGGTACCTACGTGAGCTGGTCCATTATGAGCCAGTATCCCAAGACTCAAGAAAGCTGCCTGAAGTGGATGGAGTTTTGATTGTGCATGCCACACCTGTAGCATAGCTGAGAAACCCCACAAGACAGCTTGTCCTAGGTTACGTACCTCCAGGCCAATGGGAAACTATGGCCTAAAGTTTTGAAGAACATCTCTGTCAAGGAGATATGAGGAGTAACAAGGCCCAGACTGTTTCAGACAGTTCTTCCTTGTCTCAGGATATTGCATTCTCAGCATATACTACAGTTGCTCTTGAGACCTACAAGCAAGGAAGAGGGGATAATTAGGTCAGTCCAAGGCCACCTGGAAAGTTGTCCTGCAGTCTTCCGCTCCAACCAAGATACTTCCCTTAGAAAAGCTAGTGTATTTCATATGCCCATTGACTTCTCCAGATCTGGAGGTGGAGGTTTGTCTTATCAGATCAACGTAACACCTTGGCTGACACTATCTCAGTGAAACATCATTGAGTCATAGCCAGAATACATTTTACTAGGCCCAGGAGGGCTACTATCACTGGCAGCACAGACAGACCTCTCTCCAGTAGTCATCTAGCCCTGGGTCTCAAAGATCTAGGTAGGTGGTTGCCAAAGAGGTTAAAAAAGGATTCTTTAGGTGGCCCCACTGTCTGCAACCAACCTGCTTCTGGACCTCCTTTAAAATACCTAAGATGTTTATCCTGCTACAGTAGGAGGTGTTGGCAATTGTATACACTCCTCCAGGATGGACTAAAATAAAGTTTGGAGGGCACGAGGGCAGTGGCTTATGCCTGTATCCAGCACTTTGGGGGGCTGAGGTCAGGAGTTCGAGACCAGCCAGACAAACATGAAGAAACTCCTTCTCTACCAAAAAAAATAAGTAAGTACAAAATTAGCTAGGTGTGGTGTCACACACTTGTAATCCCAGCTACTCTGGAAGCTGAGGCAGGAGAATCACTTGAACTTGGGAGGTGGAGGTTGCAGTGAGCCGAGATCATGCCACTACACTCCAGCCTGGGCAACAAGCACTAAACTCTATCTCAAAAAAAAAAAAAAAAAAAAAAAAAGTCTGGAACAATTTTGCTGTTAAAAATAACTTTTGGGGAGGAATTGGGAGATGTTCCCTTGGCTTCTTAGACAGTGGCATTGGAAGAGTCAATATTTGCCATGGTCTGGGGCAGGTTTTTTTTTTTTTTCCATTTTTTACGGGCAATAACTCCTATGTATAGTACCAAAGATCTCATAAAAGACATAAACCCAAAGTCACTTACACGTCGAGTCAGGTCTTTGGTAAGCCTGGTATACAGCATTAGGCTGCTGAGTCAATGGAGCACTTCATCTTGGGGGTGAATTCCAGGAACATCGCTAGCGCACTCAATGTGGCAGGATCTGTAAGTTTTCCAGGCACGCCTTTGACCACTCCACATTTGGGTCACCCCAGATTGCCCACAGATAAAGATGTAGCCCTCAGGCCCACACAGAACCCCTTTGCTAGTATGATTTATGAGCATGAAGGTGTTAGCAGTCACTAGCTAAGTCTCACTGATGACAGTAGTTTCCTGAGTTTTCCTCATACAGTTTAGCTCATACAATCATAAGGCCCCTACACAGAGGGCTACCACTCTTCTGATCCTTGTTCTCTTCATCATAATGTACACATTTTTCATCCATTAATTAAATGAGCTTAGTGCATCAAAGCACCTGCCCATCAAAGGTTTGTTATTTGTGGTCATGACATTTTCCCACAAAGTTATTTAAATTAAGAGATAGCACCTTTGCATACTTCCTATGTAACATGTGCTAGATCCTTACTCAGTAAGCTAGGACTTAGGGCCCTTTGCTGTACTCTGTGGCATGAGGAATGGTGGAGTAGTTAACCACTGGCAGGAAAAAAGGATCATTCCAGTCAATGAGAGAATGAGGTCATGGATGGAGCATCCAGCACTTTGTCAGGTTACCCATGATGGTCACACTGTGGAAGAGCCCACTAAGGCATTATGCTCACAGGCCTCTAATGCCCCATCCTTGTGGGAAAGCAGTTTGACAGATTAGTGCCCCAACTTCACCTTTTCCAGGGTCTCAGATGTTCTCACCTATCGGATAAGAATTAGGCTGAGCTGGTGTAGCAACCTGGTCTTTCTGTTTCAGTCCCAAGCTACTTCTGCAGACACCCATTGCCCTTGTTGCTTCACTCAGACCTTTCTGCCTCAATCTTCCACTCCAGTACAAAGTTGGCATATTTCATAACATCATCCACCCAAATGGAAGGATCAGAGGTATCCGGCATCATTAGAGAAACCCTAACAGTCTGGCCTTCCTTAGTCCTGTCCAACCTTGTGAAATCCCTTTGTAGGGGAGGTGCCCGAGGGAAGTATGAACTCCAGCTTAGAGACAGGGTGCCCTCTCTGGGGTACTATGGCAGCTTGAACTGCAATTCACCCCCACGACATATACTCGATAGGGAAAAAGGAAAAAGAATGGTTGATAACACAGACTGAGACTTTACAGGCATAGACAACCTAGTCAAGGTGGTTTTCCAGCCCACCTCCACCCCCACCAAGCTCAGTGTCTCTCAATATACACTGTGGTGCTGTGTTTCCCATGCATTGGTGTGTAGTGTTTAGTGTCCCTATTGCCCTGGTCAGAGGGGCTACCCCATCACTAGCAGGACATCTTGATGTTCTTTTTTCAGCTGCTTTGTGAGTTCCATTATTCAATGACTCTATTGGCCTGAGGATGACAAGGCACTTAAAAAGCCCAACTTTTTTCACTAATGCACACCTATTATCTAGTTATTTGGGTAGCAAAATATATTCCTTGGTCCAAGTAAGATCCCATGGGCTATGTAAAAAGATGACATCGATTCCTCTCAAGTGTGGCTATGGTTGTCTCAGCACCCCTATGATCGACATATATTTGTTCCTTTCAGACAGCAAACTGTTTTCCTTAGTCCTTGTCCTCATGTGGAGATCCTCTAACAGTCCAGTCCCTCCATTGCCATTGTCCCGATCAGATGGCTAGGCTTTTGGCAATGGCCCATTAGTCACTGAAAATGTAGCAGGATATGTGGTAGGGGTAGTCTACATGGCTATCACCACTAGATTTAGTTTGACCCATTGGACAGAATGCCCACGTCCAGTCTCAGTTAAAAGATAGCCATCCACAGGCTGAATGGTGGCTCAGTACACGTTGTCTGGCAGAGCTGTCAGTAAATCATACCATGCTGTCAGTAAGCATATCTCTGAGTCCCGGGCCCCAGGTAACCACAGGAGAATCTAATGCATCCTTACAGGTTACTCAGAACAGACAGCTTGTTGTAGTCCTGAATTAATAGAGTAATGTCCTATTCTCCACTTACTGTGTAGTACTGCTTTTGTTCAAGAATCCCTTGAGGCTTGGGTAGTTTAGGTGGCAGGCAGGATATATTCCACTGTTATGGCTTGAATTCTGACTGTCAAAGAGTATGTCCCCTCAGGCAATGGTGATTTTTGTGCTACAAGAATTCAGAAGATCAATGTCCATAATGCACTCATAAGTGAGAGCCATGGTCACTGGCACCCAGCGTGTACCAAAGCCATATCACAGGTAGATAAGCACTGCCATCAATGCATTCATTATAAAACCTTCCAGTGACACCAGTTTTTCTCCCTAAGAGGACCTGGAAATATTATATGGGCTCCAGTATCCACACACACATGCACACACACAAAAGAAAACAAAAAACAAAAAACAGAAAATTCTGAATTCCTTTATCTTCCCCTCTTATCTTGACAGAAATAGAAGGCCTTTGGCCTCCATTTGGGGACCCTGAGACCTGGCCCCATTTCTGACTGTGCCATTCAGCCCAAGACATTGGATCTGCAATGCATTTTTATCAAAGAAACACAACTGGCTTTTCTCTTTATCTGTCCTTCGGATAATGAGTCTCCCTTTCTGTGAAGGCCTTTATCACATGTATTGATTCCTTCTCAGATGCCTCAAGGAAGATTTGAGGACTTCTTTCTTCTTTCCCTCTCAGGTGCCTCAGGCTCTGGTTGAGTACTCACTTTCCTCCATCTATACCCCCAGGAATGAGAAATTAATTAAATAAGTGCCCCAACCAAGGAACCTATGCTCCTCTATCTCCTCATTGCCTTTTGTTTGCCTTGATTGATGCAGCCATCTCATTCACATCTGTGGGAAGTGATGGACCTACATCACACTTATCACCCTTACTTCTCTTGAAAATATTCTGTCCCTGTGACCCCTGGCTGCCATCTTCCTCCTGGGCTGGGTACTAGGAAGTCTCACCCCCTCCTGCTTCTCAAATAAGTTAAGATTACATTAGATGGGACCCTGCTCACTGCACCCATTCTGTGGATCAAAATGGATCACTGTGTGCTGCTTACCAACTTGTCTGAGTGCAGGAGACAGAATACACTCATATGCAACAAGTTACATGAAGCAGATTTGTGCCTTACAGGTAGGCAGCAGGGGACAAAAGAATGCTAGCATCCATGACGAACTGGTCCCTCAAAACCCAAGAAAGCTGCTCAGGGCACATGGAATCACAGCTGTGCATTTCTTACTTGAACCACAGCTGAGGGACTCTTAAAGGCAGCTTGTTCGGGGTTATATACCTCAGAGGCAATATGAAACATTGGCTTAAAGATTTGAAGGACGTCTGGCTTCCAGAGAAGCCATGGATTGACCCAGCTCTCCTCTGTTTCTTCCTTGTAGGTCTTGAGAATTACTGTAGGCCGGATGCGGTGGCTCTAGCTGTGCAGGGAAGGAAAGCACCTCTTAGCATTGCTACTAGCTGCTTCTCCCAGCTGATGGTGAGTGTCTCAAGCTAGTGGCTCCTGATTGAGGCAATGGAAGAAGGAGCTTACTTGAGCTACCTTCTGTTACTAGATTGGGGAATTAGAAAAAATAAATCTGAAGGCCTTCTGTCCAGTGAGGATACACAAGATGCTTTGCTGTTGTGCTATTTCACCATTCCTTACATGTCATACTAGCTCTTCTAATGTTTACCTCCAACTTTTAGAGCTTTTTCATGTCAATCACATGTCATTTTCAAAATATATAGTTGTGCCTAGCAAAAAAGGGTGGAAAAATGGATTTGTGCCATATTGTCTGAATCAGAAATTTATTTCATACTTTATGTAAAATATGCTTTATCTGTGAGCTATATTACCAGTATTTTCTTTTAATTGTTTCAGGTATCATATTTAAGAGTTTGCTTGATTATGATATTTAAATATTGTAAAATAACAATATTTTGTAAATAATGCCCTTGATATTCAAATAAAAATTCACTTTTTATAATAGATCAAGGAAATTAGAACCTAATGATATAATGGTGTACACAATTGCAGCATTAGCCTTTTATTCAGAGCATCATGAAGTAAATGACAAATTGAAAGAAAAATAGGACTTTATTTACTCTAATCAGATATTAAAATAAAGTATGTATATTAAAATACCATCATCAGGATATTATTTATTCTAATTAAATGATTAAATATGTAATAAGTCAAATGTCATAGATTTTTATTTTATTTATATTTTTATAGAGACAAGGTCTCACTCTGTCACCAGGCTGGAGTACAGTAGCCCAATCATAACACACTATAACCTCAAAATTTTGGGCTCAAGCCTCCCAGGTAGTTGGGATTACAGATATGAGCCACTACAATAGGCTAATTAAATTTTTTAAATTTTCTACAGAGATGAGGGTCTCCCTATGTTACTCAGGCTGGTCTTGAACTTGTGGGCTCAGGGGATCCTCCCACCTCAGCCTTCCAAACTGCTAAGATTACAAGTACAAGCCAGAATGCCTTGCCCTAGAATTTTTTAATTAATTGTGGTTAATACACGTATTTATATTGTATTTTAGCCAGATTTATTGAGGTATAATTTACCTACTCAAAGTTTACTAACATTTAAAGTAGACATATTAGTGAGTTTGGCATTGTATAGTTTTGTTTTCATGACCAAAATTAAAATATAGAACATTTTCATTATATCATATACTCAAATGTGTCTTAAAGTATTTATAAATATAATACTAATTGTATTTACTTATATGAATTTTTAATAAGTTTATAAAATTCAGTTACCTTTTCGTATGTTCAAAATTGAGTGTGTCAAATAGTATCAATTTAGAATAAATTATGCATTATGAATTCTTGTCTCTTAATGAGCGAAATTTCATGTACACTTTCACCCTATAAAGCTAGAATGCATGTGGAGCTGCTTCAATTTCTCAATTATATTATATTTTCTCTTTTCTCTTTGTATGCCTACCTAAATCAGTTCCTATAAGTGAATTTATCATTTAGGAGTAAACATTTGTTTAAGAAAATTCAATCTTTTTCATCAGCATACTCAATGTATCAATTTTTCATTATAGACACAATAATAACTCTTTAGGTAATACAGGCAAACAAAATGTAATATATAGAATTAGTGTCTTACACATGATTGGAGAGTTGGTGGAGCAGGTTTTGGGCTGAACTTCTAAATGATTGCTAGAGCTCCATCACAAAATCCACGTAACTGGGACTGTTGCTCCTTTTGCCATGACTGAGAAGCTGGAGAATCAGGATCTCCTGTGCAAACACTGGTACTAAAATTATGTGAATTTCGCTATTTGTTTTTTCCTAGTTTCAAAATATATCTCATTATCTTAAAATTTAAATAAAATTATTAGTCTAAACATCATTAAATATACTCACAGGAAACATATTTACATACAGAATAAGAAAATAAACAATTTTATGTAACTGATGCATATTGTCCATTTTACAAATGTGCTTCTAGAAAACCTTTGAGAAACAATACTTTTTTCTGTCATACTTCATAAAAGCGAGATACACATTTATGATGCAAATTTCTCTTTTTCTACTTTGATGTGGAAGCTGGGAAGTTTGAATATTTGCATCTCAACTTAACAATACAAAGAAAAATTCTGTTTGTTTCTCTCTACACCGTTGGCCTTATACTTACTCTGATAGCCTCCATTCATGTCTCTCACAGGACTACCTTACAGTTTTATACCAGATGATTTCTGTTCCTCTTTCCTTTTGGGATGCTCTTTTTCTTGCTAAAAACTTTGGTCACTGTCTTTTGTTTTGTGTTTACTTATTTTAGCTTATATATAATTTCTCCTCTATGCAATATTTCTGATTTACATGTCAGGAAACATATGAGACAGTTTGCCACCTTCCTGACTGATCTGGCTCTCAACTGTTCCCTTGTATTTTGAATAAATAGCTGCATTATCTAATGTGTGTTTTACTTGATCCAAACAATACATTAGTCCAACTACCAAACATACATCTTGGGTCCTCTGTAGCTATAACATTTTCAACAGTCATATCTATGGAATCCATCTCCCTCTGTTATGTTTTATTACTATCCCAATAGAGGAGATTGATATAAATGAACTCACTTTGGTCAGCCAGGGACAACACAGTGGCTTAAAATATCTTTATTCAGGTATCTACAGACAAACCCTAACCTAACAGTGATTGGCTACCTTTGTCTTTTTTCTCTAAGCATTAAAAAACTTCTGTCACAGCTGCTTGCTTCTTGATCATAGGATCTCAGCCAGAATTCATATTTGAATAACACAGCATGTCATCAGCTACAGAACTAAGGACTGCACATTTGGTCCTTTGTGACTGTTGTTATAGGAAAGTACGTGGCTTTGTTACATTGCTTGTCAGGAAAAAGAATAGAAAGGCATCTTCTATTCAGACTTTTTTCCTTAAAGAAGGTAGGTTTAACCCAAAGGATTATAAATCATTCTACTATAAAGACACAATGCACATGTATGTTTATTGCAGCACTGTACACAACAGCAAAGACTTGGAACCAACCCAAATGCCCATCGATGATAGAATAAAGAAAATGTGGTACACATATATATACCATGGAATACTATGCAGCCATAAAAAAGGATGAGTTCATGTCCTTTGCAGGGACATGGATGAAACTAAAAAACATCATTCTCAGCAAATTAGCACATGAAGAGATAACCAAACACCACATGTTCTCACTCCTAAGTGGGAGCTGAACACATGGACCCAGGGAAGGGTACATCACACATCAGAGCCTGTTCGTGAGTTGGGGGCTAGGAGACGGATAGCATTAGGAGAAATACCTAATGTAGATGACAGGTTGATGGGTGCAGTAAACCACCATAGCACGTGTATACCTATGTAACAAACCTGCACATTCTGTACATGTATCCCAAAACTTAATGTATAATAAAAAAAAGAAAAGAAGAAGAAGAAGGCAGGTTTAATGTAAAACCTGAGTTGTAAGAAAGCCTGGGGAGATCATTTTTAGCTTTTCCAAATTGAGCAAGTTCTTCATCAAACTACTATGGTTTGGAATGTGCCTGAGTAAGTCAGTCTGAAATAGCCGATAGTCCACCTTATGACTATTAAGGTGGAATATCCATGCACCTGCCTTTTCTAAAGCTTAAACTTCAAAAGAGTAACAGTAACAAGTACATGATCCTACCAAATGTAATTGTACAAATTAAAATACACTAGTCCTCTCCAAAATAGGTATCCATCATATTCATTCCTCTTCTGATTCAGTCTCAATTATGTCTTAATATGCTGAAATAAGATAATACATTATGAAGTTATTCAAACCAACCTACCCTAAAAATGATGGGAATGAAATGGAAGATAAAATAAGACAAACAATTATATACATGACAATGCAGAAGATAACACAAGAATGTGTTACATACTTAATTTTATAACTGATCATGAAATTGTGGATGGTATTTGTACCATTCTTTTCGTATTATTCATTCCACACTTCTCTATGGTACCCTAAATTATACAAGTTTCCATGGCAAGAGCCCACTCTTCATGAACTATGCCCTTAGTTGTCTTGTCAAATTGGAGTTGCTTTAATCCTCCATTAACGTTTACCACTTGACAGAAAATCCAAAAGGCATTTGAGGAGCCCAACTCCAGACAAAAATCCTACGTGTAATCTTTCAGGTCTAACCATCAGCCATTCCAATGGCATTACCTGGCAGGCCTCGCAAGGGGAAGATCATCTTCCCTAAACGAGAACGGGCAAATGGCCAGTGTATTACAATATCCTGTGGGAGCTGCAGTCTAGGATTCATGCCTTGCCAGCCAACCATCCTCTAGTGCGAGTCTGTCATTCTGTCATTCAAGTCTCAGGCAATCCCATCTGAGCTATCCTTATTAGGGACCCTCAGCAGAGAACTTCTGCAGAGAACCCCTTATGATAGAGAGAGAAGGATAAGGGAGAGGAGAAAGGTAGGACCTTGAAAACGTTATTCTCTACTCTGAATCAGAACTCAGTACTTTTCAATTCCTAGCCCTTCCTCCTCTTTCTGTACCAAAAACCCAGGTCCATAAGATGAAAGGAGCCTTTTGTTCAAGGATCCTTGGCCAGAAGATCCTTGCTGAGAAAATTCCCACATCTGCATCTGTGCTCATCCACATGACCTTGGTCTGGAGCTGTTTCATGGGGACAAAATGGAACATTGAAGAAGCTAGCCATCTTTCCTGTTTAGTTTCTTGCTTACTATATCAGTAAGTAAAGATGTGACTGTTACTGTCATTTTGGCTTATTGTTTTAATTAGCGACTTCTGCTCCATGGTAGCTTAGTTGTTGACAGCATTCCAGAAAGTACATTGGGTTCTAGATAGTTTGACCGCTTTTGTTATATGAATTATCCATCTTCATAATAAGGAATTAAGGCTGGGAACAGTGGCTCACACACATGTAATCTCAACACTTTGGGAGGCCGAGGCATGTAGATCACCTGAGGTTAGGAGTTTGAGACCAGTCTGGTCAACATGGTGAAATCCCGTCTCTACTAAAAATACAAAAATTAGGTGGGCATGGTGACACATGCCTGTAGTCCCAGCTACTCGGGAGGCTGAGGTAGGAGAATCGCTTGAACCCGGGAGGCAGAGGTTGAAGTAAGCTGAGATTGTGCCATTTCACTACAGCCTAGACAACAGAGCAATACTGCATCTCAAAATAATAATAATAATGATTTAATAACCAACTCATTGTTGTAGCATATTTAATATTTCCATTCAGTGGCAAATAAAAATAATGTACAGTCATGCCCTGCCTAATCACAGCATTTTGGTTAATGATGAACTATGTCTAGAACACTGGGCTCATGAGATTGTAAAGAGGGGAGAGAGAGAGAGAAATGACGGCTGCAGGCAAACTTGCCCTGTGCTATTGCCCTGATCAGATGGGTCACATGGCTTGGAGCTGTGCTGTACGGAGTACTTCAAGTGTCTCTATTGTCCACCCCAGTTAGAATCAGCCAGAATGGCTCATGCTTCCCTGTCACCCTGCCGTGGCTGATCCTGGCACTGGTTTAGGAAGCTGAGACTGACTGCTGCTGCACCACTTGGCAGTGTTAGCCATCCTACCTGGTTATCCACGTTAACTACAGTTTCTGAGAATCGTGGATGAATTGCTCCAGGAAGCCAGATAGTTTCTACAGGGCACCTCTAAAACTGGCTGCTAAATATATGGTTAAACTGTCTCCAATTTGGTCTAGATTGACATTTAGTGCAGAAAACAAAACAACAACAACAAAGAAAAACAGAGTAATTATTTTAAAAATCTCAACATTGTCAATCTAGGGCAGGTAACTTGTCCTGCTGAACATTGTCACCCCAGTAACTAGCATGAGAGCTGGCTCATGGCACATATTCAGTTATTATTCTTTGAATGTATAATGGAACAGCATATATATTCTCCAAATTATTTGTATTTGCTATATTTTCAACATGTTAGAATATGGATGTTATTAAATTTGTGATATACTTTAAAATTAATTAATCCTTAGTACAATTAGTTCTATGTTTAGAGCTACAACTGGCACATAGTAAGCACTATATAGTATTTGAAGAATAAAGTAAAATAAGTTCAAAACAAAAATTTAAAATATTTAAAAAATTAAAAAATAACAGCTTCCGACAGGTCCTTCTGGAGATATTCTAGAAGGAAGCATTGTTATCATAGAAGATGAACGTTTTGTGCATGCTGTCACCCTGGAAGACCTGCCAGTGGGACAAGATATGAAGACAGAAGACCATGATATTGATCATTCTGATGCTGTGTAGGTCTAGGCTATGATATGTGTTTGTGTCTTATTAACAAAAAATGTTTCAAAAGTAAGTAGCATAAATTAAAAAATTTTAAACAGAAAAGAAGCTTATCTAATAAGGGTATAAAGATTTTTTGTACAGATATACAACATATTCATGTTTTAAACTAAGAGTTATTATAAGAGTCAAAAAGATTATAAAGTAAAAAAGATACAGTAGCTAAGGTTATTTTATTATTAGAGAAACAGTTTTTAGAAACATAAGGTAGCCTAAGTGTACAGTGTTATTAAGTCTACAGTAGTGTTCAGTAATGGCTGAGGACTTCTCTTTCACTCAGCAGTCACTCATTGACTTACCCAGAGCAACTTTTGCTCCTACAAGTGCCATTCATAGTAAGTGTCCTAAACAGGTGTACCATTTTTTATTTTTTATACCATATCTTTTTACTGTATCTTTTCTATGTTTAGGTATACAGACATTTATCATTGTGTTACAATTGGCTACATCATTTACTGTAGTAACATGATGTAAGGGCTTGTAGCCTAAAAGCAATAAACTCTACCTCATTGCTGAAGTGTACAGTAGGCTATCCCATCTAGGTTTGTAAAAGGACACTATGATGTTTACTTAGGGAACACACGTCCCAGAATGAATTCTTATTATTAAGCAATTCAAGACAGTACTTACAAGTGAATCCACTATCATTACCGTAGTTCAGGCATCTTAAGTTTCTTCTTACACTTGCCAATGAGCCATGGAATTAAGAAGCTCTCTTCCTACAGTCTTGTTTTTCTGTTGTAATCTGCTTCTAGTATTCTCTGTTTTAAATCTCATTAATGTCTTATCACTTCCATTAGAATAAATCATAAGCATTTTGGATGGCCTAAAGACATTTGTAATTTATCCTAAACTCATCTCTACTCTCATCAGTTGACATCTCCCTCTTCCACCAAACATATATATTTAATCCCACAAAATTACTGCAATTTCCCCAAATTCTATACTTCTCACCAGAGGGTCTTGCAAAAGCTACTCCATCTGACTAAAAAGACTTTTAACTTAACTCCACAGTCATAATTGATATTCTAGTTTCAAACTCTATTTTCTGAGTGAAGGCTGTAATGACATCACAATTTTGCTTCTTACATATGAGCATTGGCAGACTATGGCCTACCGTTTTGGTACAGCCTGAAAGGTAATAATGATATTTAGAGATTTAAATGACTGAATCAAAATTGTTAAATATCATTTTGTAGCATATAACAATTGCTTAAAGTTCAAACTTTAGTGTTAAATAAAGGGGTTTTATTTTTAGACACAAGATCATTCACTTACATGTTGTCTATAGATGTTTGCAAGCTATTATGTCAGAGTTGAGTGGTTGCAGCAGACACTGTATGATTGCCAAAGCCTAACATACTTACTATCTGACCCTTTGTAGAAAAACCTAACATTTGATCTAATGTTTCCCTTAAAGATACATCTACATTGTATTTATTATATTTATTTATCTGCATACTGGTTGCAGTTTTGAAAAACCATAATCTTCCAGAACACAGAAAGTATTACAATAATTTTAATTGGACCTCAAGCAAAAAATTAATTTATAATGTGGTCTGAATTTTTAAGCAAGTGGTGAAAAATGCTTTCTTCATCTGTTAAATCTCTTTGCTTCCAGTCCAAGAAAAGACTGTCATTTATTTTCATCTTGTTGCTTCTCTTCCCATCCTAACTTGATAAACTGTAATGAAATAATCTTCAAGTTTCTTAATAGAGTCATGTGGTAAACATAAGCATTTTCTTTTCTAGCCACTCTCAAAAAAATGGAAAGCCTCTGCTTTATAATGAGTCACCTAATTAATGACATTGAATTATCAAATAAGTGGATTCTTCAGGTCAATTAAATATCATCATTAACTTTTTTACTGCTTTTAAAAATAATGTTTACACATTTATGCAAATAGCATCATCCATCATGTGTCCTTGATCAGTTATTTAAATTTGGTGCAGAATTAATAATTCTAATATTTGTTCAAACTGAAGAAAATTGAGGACTCAAAAAAACAATATTTTTTATTCAAGTTTTGAGGAAATCACAAGTAAAACAATCATTTATCAATAGTTGTATTTTACATACATTTCCATATTTAATATTTTGATAAAATAGTTATAATTAATATTTATTTAATATTAATATAATTAATATTATTTGAATTGTATATTTATAGAATTTTTATTACATTTATAATATAAGATATTCAGGATTAAATATATTTTTAAGACTAGGAAAAATTGTATTCACATCACATAGTGACACATTATGTTTCATAAACCTTTATAAGTTTATAAAAACCTTTATAAAGTTGTAGTCATTTATCATTTTAGTTTATTGGTGATATTGATTAATTTGCCCCCAAAACTTTTTTTTTTTCTGATACTAAGTCTTGCTCTGTAGTCCAGGCTGAGTTGCAGTGGTGCAATCTCAGTTCACTGCAACCTACACCTCCCAGGTTCAAGCAGTTCTCCTGGTCAGCCTCCCAAAGTAGCTGGGATTACAGGTACCTGCCACCATGCCCAGCTAATTTTTGTATTTTTTAGTAGAGATAAGGTTTCACCATTTTTGCCATTCTGGTCTAGAATGCATGAATGCATGAATTCATGTAATCTGCCTGCCTTAGCCTCCCAAAGTGCTGGGAGCCCCCGTGCCTGACCCAATTAACAATTTTTAAATATAGTATTTTGATTACACCAGTACTTGGGACTTTCAGCAATAGAAGGCGGTTTTGAAAAAAAAAAAATTTACCTCCACATTGTTTTAAAAGACCAGCAAATGACATCTAGAAATTTTTAAGGTATAGAATACAAAGAGGAGTAGAAATTATAGTGATGCAATTTGGGAAAATAGAAAGAGCAAAAAACAGAATTGACCCAGAGTCTCCCAAAAGACAAGGAACAGTGGTGGAATTCAAGAAGTAATAAAATGTGTGCTATCAAAACCCAGTAAATGCACCAAAATTGATGATACTCATACTGCTTTAAGTGAGAATTGAAATAGGACAGAAGACAAAAACATCCCCTAAGTCTCTTTTGGAAGCAATAGGTTTATCAGATTCTACTTCTTTAATTTATTTAGCCAAATAAATTGTACCTCCACTACCAATAACCAAGATTTTTTAGAAGGCAAAACAATAAGAACAGTTAAGGGTAGAGTACCATATAGAAACAGAAAGTTTGCATACTGGCTATTGAGAAACTGCACATTTATGTCCTCATATGATTTCTCACAAGAGCAAGCTTATTTTTCTGGTAAGAAATTTTAAGATTGTTTTTCACAAAGGAAAAATCTCATCAGGCCAAGAAAAATGGCCTGGACCTCAGCATACATCATGGTCCATTAGACACAGTGTATTTTTTAGCATTTCTGAGTATTTGATTTTAAAGATGTTCTTCCAAAGTACAAAGAGGGACATTTTAAAAATTGGTTAAAATCATTATAACCTTACAATTATTATTTGGGTAATGGGATTATTTTTTAAACTCTAAGACATGTTATGAAGTTTTAGTGGTTTTACTTTTCCTATATCTTGAAATATTTTTCTATTTCATCATTCTAGAATTACTTCATATATATATATATATATATATATATATGTACATGTGCAGATTGTGCAGGGTTGTTACATAGCTATACGTATGCCATGATGGTTTTCTGCATCCATCAACCTGTCACCTACGTTAGGTATTTTTCCTAACGTTATCCCTCCATAACCTCCCCACCCACTGCTATCACTCCCCTAGTCCCCCACCGCCCAACAGACCCCAGTGTGTGATGTTCCCCTCCCCATGTCCATGTGTTCTCTTTGTTCAACACCCACTTATGAGTGAGAACATGTGGTGTTTGGTTTTCTGTTCTTGTGGCAGTGTGCTGAGAATGATGGTTTTCAGATTCATCCATGTCCCTGAAAAGGACATGAACTCATCTTTTTGATGGCTGCATAATATTTAATGGTATATATGTGCCACATTTCCTTTATCCAGACTGTCACAGATGGGCATTTGGTTGGTTCCAAGTCTTTGTTATTGTAAACAGTGCCTCAGTGTACATACACGTGCATGTGTCTTTAAAATAGAACAATTTATAATCCTTTGGGTATATACCCAGTAATGGAATTGCTAGGTTGAATGGTATTTCTGTTTTTAGATCCTTGAGGAATCACCACACTGTCTTCCACAATGGTTGAACTAATTTACACTCCCACCAACTCTATATCCTCTCCAGCATCTGTTGTCTCCAGATTTTTTAATGATTGCCATTCTAACTGGTGTGAGATGGTATCTCAATGTGGTTTTGATTTGCGTTTCTCTAATGACCAGTGATGATGAGCCTTTTTTTATATGTTTTTTGGCTGCATAAATGTCTTCCTTTGAAAAGTGTCTGTTCATATACTTTGCCCACTTTTTGATGGGGTTGTTTGTTTTTTTCTTGTATATTTGTTTTAGTTCTTTGCAGATTCTGAATATTAGCACTTTGTCAGATGGGTAACTTGCAATAATTTTCTCCCATTCTGTTGCTTGCCAGTTCACTCTAATGATTGTTTCTTTTGCTGTGCAGAAGCTCTGGAGTTTAATTAGATACTATTTGTCTATTTTGGCTTTCGTTGCCATTGCTTTTGGTGTTTTAATCATGAAGTCCTTGCTTATGCTTATGTCCTGAATCCTATTGCCTAGGTTTCCACTGAGAGTTTTTATGGTGTTAGGTCTTATGTTTAAATCTTTAATCCATCTGGAGTTAATTTTTGGGCAAGGTGCAAGGAAGGGGTCCAGTTTCAGCTTTCTGTACATAGCTAGCCAGTGTTCCCAACACCATTTATTAAATAAGGAATCCTTTCCACATTGCTGTTTTTGTCAGGTTTGTCAAAGATCAGATGGTTGTAGGTGTGTGGCATTACTTCCGAGGCCTCTGTTCTGTTCCATTGGTCTATATTGTTGGCCTCTGTTTTGGTACCAGTACCTATGTCTATCCATTTGGTACCAGTGTCTATCCATTGGCCTCTGTTTTGGTACCAATACCATGCTGTTTAGATTACCGTAGCCTTGTAGTACAGTTTGAAATCAGGTAGCGTGATGCTTCCAGCTTTGTTGTTTTTGATTGGGTTGTCTTGGCTATGCAGGCTCTTTTTTGGTTCCATGTCAAGTTTAAGATGGTTTTATCTCTGAATAGACCAACAACAAGGTCTGAAGTTGAGGCAGCAATGAATAGCCTACCAACCAAAAAGAGTCCATTTGATGAACTATTTCATTATTCTGCACTGTATTTCTTAATTATACTACAAATAAATCTTAAATAATAAAATGAAAGCATGGAATCTCAAGAAAATTGGTGTAATAATAAAACAAGTCATCACTATTGCATCATCCTTATTCCATTACCTGGAAAAGTTTCAAAAAATTGAAAAGTAGATAGATAATTGCATATTTGTAATCTTCTCCTTGCTTTAATTGAACACTAATGAGAATTTATAATTTTTACTTTTCATCCATAATGTTAAAGAAAACAAAACTGACAAAGATATTTCAAAACTACCCAACATATCAGAAAACATAAAAAAAATAAAAAGCAACATTCTTTTACACACTAATGATAGTGATGAAATTAACTGCATAACTAAATCACAGAGAAGAAGTCAGGTTACAATATACTACATGAAGTTTCTTAGTCTCAGAAATGAAAAAGTAACAAATATATTTCTAAAAATAAAAAGAACAAGTATATTTATTCAATTAATACATAATTTTACATGAAGGCTTTTTTCCTTTTAACATTTTGTTATAAGAACATAGAACATTCTGCTTTCCTCAAAGGATATGTAGCAGCATTCTTTGTTTTATGATGTTTCTATGCAAAAATTACTGTGTAGGATTTTTAAGGAGACAAAAGTGATTAGAAGAAAATAGATGTAGAAATAAAAATAAACCATTGGATTTATCAATCTATCTAGTGTTCAATTATTCAAAAGTAAAAATATTTTACAATTACACAAGAAAGAAGATGGCTGATCCCTCTTCAACAAAACATGGTCCATCAATTATGTCAAAATGTTTAAAGCAATCTGTTTTGTTGATTCAAATACAATAAGGGAAAAAGAGCTAATGATAAGCTAACATTTATTAGATATATATTTACATTCTGGAATCACTATTTACAAGATAAATATTTTCAGTCAAGTAGTGTGATGTCTCCAGCTTTGTTTTTTGTTTTGTTTTGTTTTGTTTTTATTTTTGCTTATGGTTGCCTTGGCTATGCAGGCTCTTTTTTTGTTCTGTATGAAATTTAAGGTGTCTTTTTCCAATTCTGTGAAGAAAGTCAATGGTTTCTTGTTAGGGATAGCATTGATCTATAAATTAATTTGGGCAGTATGGCGATTTTCATGATATTGATTCTTTCTAACCAGGAGCATGGAATGTTTTTCCATTTGTTTGTGTCCTCTCTTATTTCCTTGAGCAGTGGTTTATAGTTTTTTTTGAAGAGGTCCTTCACATCCCTTGTTAGTTTTATTCCTAGGTATTTTATTTTCCTTGTAGCAATTGTGAGTCTTAGTAATCTAAATTTAATGATTCTCTTTCTGTGTCAACTTATCTAGGCTACAGTTTCCAGTTATTCAATCAAACACTAATCTAGGTGTTGCTTTGAAGGTGTTCTTTTAAAGGTAATGAAAATCAATCAGTAAAGGATTCTTGGGGAAATGCAAATCGAAACTACAATGAGATCTCACCTCACCCCAGTTAAAATGGTTACTATCAAAAAGACAAAAAATAACAAATGCTGGCTTGGATGTGGAGAAAAGGAAACCCTTACAGACACTGTTAGTGGGAATGTAAATTGGTGCAACCATTATGAAAAACAGATGGAGATTTCCCAAAAAATGAAAAATAGAACTACTAAACGATTCAGCAATCCCACTGCTGGGTATATCCCAAAGGAAATAAAGTTAATATGTCAAAGACATAACTGCACTCCCATGTTTACTGAAGTACTATTCGCAATAGCCAAGAGATAGAATCAGCTTAAATGTCCCTCAGTGGATTAATGGATGAGAAAATGTGGTATATATACACAATGTAATACTATTCAGCTATAAAAGAAATGAAGCCTTGACATTTGCAGCAACATAGATGAACCTGAAGGATATTATGTTAAGTGAAAAGGGCCAGGTACAGAATAATAATTAAAACACACACACACATGAACTTACTCATTTGTGGAATCTAAAAAAAAAAAAAATTCTTATAGAATTATAGGGTAAACTAGTGGTTACTAGAGGCTGGGGAGGAGAGAAAGGAGAAGGAATGAGGAAAATTAGGTGAAGAGATGTGAAGTTACATTTAAGAATAATTCTCATGCTCTATCGCTTAGTAGGTAATTATAACTTATAGCAATGAACTCGGTATTTCAAGATAACTAGAAAAGAGGATCTAGAATGTCATCAGCACACAAAAAAATTATAAATATTTGAGGAGATGAGTATGATAACCATCCTGATTTGGTCATTATATAATGTACACATGTATTGAAACACTACACTGTACCCCATTGTGTTAGCCATTCTTCCATTGCTATACAGAAATACCTAAGACTGGGAAATTTATAAGAAAAGAGATTTAGTTGGCTCATGGTTCTGCAGGCTGTATGGTAAACATAGTGGGATCTGTTTCTGTAGAGGCTTCAGGAAGCTTTTATTCCTGACAGATGGCAAGGTGGGAGTAGGCACTTCACATAGTGAGACCTGGAACAGGAGAGAGAGAGTAAAAGGGGAGGTGCCACACACTTAAACAACCAGATCTCGTGAGAATTCACTCACTGTCATTAGGACAGAACAAAGGCAATGGCGCTAAACTGTTTATGAGAAATCCACCTGCACGATCCAATCACCTCCCACACGCCCCACCTCCAACACTGGAGATTATATTTCAATGTGAGATTTGGGTGGGGAATAATATCCAAACTATATCACCCATAAACATGTGCAATTATTATGTGGCAAATGTAAACAAAATTTAAAGAAAAAATTTGACGTAATCTTTCTCCAGGTAAATTACTGAACCAGATCACTTTTTAACATAGCTCGCAACCAATTATTGCACCTTTGTACATTGAACTTCAACCTAGGTTTTTATTGTTTCATTTTTACATAACAGGTGACAGGCATAAAGCAACAAATAGGGCAAATACCTATCACACACACACACACAGAGTCCAAAATTAGTAGACTAAAGCAATTTGGAAGAAACTGATACTATGAAGGAAAAGGAGTACCTAAAATATTCATCTTCAAAGAATTAGTGGAAACATCCAACAGAAATAAGAGAATGCATGCAGAAGACTAAAAAGAAACATTGGGAATCACAATAAATCAAAATACAACAGTAAAATTACCTGTAAGAAATTTGGAAGTTGATGTGGAAGAAATTTGCTAGAAAATAGAGCAAAAAGAATTAGAAAGTGATATAAGAAAATCAGAGTTCCAATCTAGGATATCTAATATCTAAATTGTAGGGGGTCAGAAGAAGAGTGACAGAAAAAAAAAACTGTAGGAAATGACATAACTGGTAGCATTACTCAAGAAATCAATAAACATCTACATGAGAAGGGCCAGTCAAGTGACTTGCACAATGAGCAGAAATAGAGAAGCTCTAAAGTAAATAATAATTTATTTCTTAACATTTTATCTCCACAGTTCCCTTTTATTTGTTCACATTTGAATCATTTTATGAATTATCTACAGATACAAGAATTAAGGAATAGTAAAAAAAAAAATCACCTTCAGGAATTTATCTCATATTTTCTTGGTTTAGAAATGCTTTATTATAATTTTATACCTGGCATAAACTAATGATTCAGATAAGAACAAAGAGATGACTTAAAGAGAGAACTCCCCTAAAGATAAAATGAATCACCTGACATATTTCCATAAATGAAGAAAATATTTTTATGACAGACCTGTAACAAGAGACAAATATTGAAGAAGAAATTTTTAGTGTAAGCATTATGCTGTTTTATGTTTGTTTAGTTGTAGGAGTATTTAGAAATAAATAATAAAAGTCGAAACAAATAAAAATTCATTATGAAACAAATAATAATCAGGAAAAAAGAAAACATTATGAAAGAAAAGAGAGGTGTCTCTACCATATTAATGACTCAACTTTAAAATAAAATTACATCTTCATCTTTAATATGTGGAAATTAATACTTAACATCTATAATTGAAATAATAAAAAATAGTACTAATAAAGCATTAATTTGGAAATATGAGTAAATTCCCAAGAACTATGATTTAAATAAACTTAAAATTATTGTCTCTAGGGAGTAGAACTAGTAAGAAACACAGCAAGAAACTACTTAATATTTTGAGCTTTGTAAAACTATTGGATTCTTTGAACTATTTGCATGCACATAAAAGTAGAACTGTATTGCTAAAAAATTGGTTTCATGTTTCTGAAATTTTTTAGATAATCAGAACATCTTTATTCCCCTTTAAAATATTATTATTAGCAAGAATTTTACAGTTTAATCTAATAGGCTAATTATTAATAGGCTTCTAAGAATAAACCACATAATAATTCTTAACACTTTCAATTTGATATGAAAATGTCATGTGGGAGGACACTCCCTTGTGCTAACTGTAACTTTTAATCCGTTTATCAGTAGATCATTTTCAGTCTTCACATAGAAATTCGCTAATTGATGAAATCACTAATTATTTGCTTATTCATCCCAAAACTAATCCTCAATGTAGCTTTGGGCTAAAGTCTATGGCATATAAACAATTTGGGAAGCAATGAATTATTTTTTTTATTATTTTAAGAATAAAATACATAGACTATAGTTAGCTCAAGAAAGACAATATTTACATGGTATAAATTTACATTTTTTATAAATAACACATATGACCTAATCTGGGAACCTTTTCATATAACAGACTATCAGTTTCACTATGTAGTATTCTCTAGTTACAGCCTCATAGCAGATTATATGTTTGAACAAAATCATAATTTTTATTGAGTGAAAAAAGCCATATGAATCCCTTCTATTGAAGAATATTTATTTATTTATTTTAACTTTTAAGTTCAGGGGTACTAGTATAGGTTTGTTACATAGGTAAACTTTTGTTATGGGGATTTGTTTTATAGATTATTTTGTCATCCAGTTATTAAGCCTAATACCCATTAGTTATTTTTCCTCTCTCCCTCCTCCAATTCTCAACCCTACAATAGGCCCCAGTGTGTGTTGTTCCCCTCTAAGTGGCCATGTGTTCTCATCATTTAGCTTGCACTGGTGAGTGAGACAATGCAGTATTTAGTTTTCTGTTCCTGCATTAGTTTGCTAAGGATAATGGCCTCCAGCTCCATTCAGGTCTCCACAAGGACATAATCTTGTTCATTTTTATGGCTGCATAGTATTCCATGCTATATATGTACCACATTCTCTTCATCCAGTTTACCACTGATGGGCATTTAGGTTGATTTCATGTCTTTGCTATTCTAAATAGCACTTCACTGGACATACACACACATGTGTCTTTACATTGCTAGGTATTTTATTCTCTTTGTAGCAGTTGTGAATGGGAGTTCACTAATGATTTGGCTCTCTATTTGTCTGTTATTGGTGTATAGGAATGCTTGTGACTTTTGCACATTGATTTTATATACTGAGACTTTCCTGAAATTGCTTATAAGCTTAAGGAGATTTTAGGCTGAGATGATGGTGTTTTCTAAATATACAATCATGACAACTGCAAACAGAGACAATTTGACTTCCTCTGTTCCTAACTGAATATCCTTTATTTCTTTCTGTTCCCTGATTGCCTTGGCCAGAACTTTGAATACTATTGTGAAATATGAGTGATGAGAGTGGGCTTCCTTGTCTTGTGCCAGTTTTCAAAGGGAATGCTTCCAGTTTTTGCTCATACAGTATGATATTGGCTGTGGGTTTGTCATAAATAGCTATTATTATTTTGAGATACATTCCATCAATACCTAGTTTATTGTAAGTTTTTAGCATGAAGGGATGTTGAATTTTGTCAAAGGCATTTTCTGCATGTGTCTTTATAATAAAGCAATTGTATTTTGTTGTGTATATATCTAGTAATGAGAGTGCTGGATTGAATGATATTTCTGTGTTTGATCTTTGAGGAGCCACCACAGTTTCTTAAGATCTCAGCTCCTCATCAGCAAGAGAACAAGGCCTGATGGAGGATGAGTGTGATGAACTCACAGAATCAGGCTTCAGAAGGTGGGATAATAAGAAACTTCTGTGAGCTAAAAGAACATGTTCTGTAATTCAATCATGGGATGGGCCTTTCCTGTACTTTCCTTCTGATAGTGAATAAGTCTCACAAGACAAGATGATGATTTTAAAAATGGGAGTTTCTCTGCACAAGCTCTCTTCTCTTTTCTGCTGCTGTGTTAGACATGCCTTTCACCTTGTGCCATTGATTGTGAGGCCTCTCCAGCCACGTGGAACTGAGCAAAAGTAGAAAATAGTTATTGGAGAGAGAGCCAAGATGGCCGATTTGCAACAGCTCAGGAATGTAGGTCCCAGTGAAAGTGCTGAGAACGAGTGCACGCCGCACTTTCCAACGAATTTTTGTTGCCCACAGAGCGGGAAATTCCCGGCAGAGGAGTCACACGGGTCACCAGCACGACTCTTTTGGCCGATACGGCTGTTTTGCTGGTGCCCCAGTGCGGCGCTTCCTGGTGTGGAGTATACGGACGGACGGCTCGGCTGGTCCCATCCCCACAAGGAAAACAGCAATTGGAAGCGCTGAGGACTGAGAGTTTCACAGCAAACACAGCGAACCCGGGAAGGTCTGGCTCTGTGGGGAACGGGCATCCACCAAAGGAAAACTAAGAAACAGAAAAACTTCATCACTGAGCGGAGAGAGATCCAAGATGGCCACGTAGCAGCAGCTCAGGATTATAGCTCCCAGTGAAAGCGCAGAGAGCGAGTGGATGCCGCAATTGCAGACGAATTTTGGATGCCCACAAACTGGGAGATTCCCGGTGAAGGAGCCACACGGGTTGCCAGCGCAACTCTTTTGCCCGGCGT
>CAUYQU010006390.1:0-28567 GCA_963574635.1 Cheracebus regulus
TGGAGTACAGTGGCGAGATCCTAGCTCACTACAACCTCCAACTCCCTGGTTCAAGGGATTCTCCTGCCTCAGCCTCCCAAGTAGCTGGGACTACAGGCGCACACCACCACACCCAGCTAATTTTTGTATTTTTAGTAGAGATGGAGTTTCACCATGTTGGTCAGGATGGTCTTGATCTGACCTCGTGATCACCTGCCTCGGCCTCCCGAAATCCTAGGATTACAGGCGTGAGCCACTGTGCCCGGCACTTGTGACAGACTCTTAAAGAAAAGGGGGTGCAAAAAGGAAGAGATCTGATGCCATCAATCTTGTTGAGTCCATACTAAAATAGCACAAGGGTGTTTCCCATTCACGGATGTTACAGAGACCCAGGGTGTTCAAATCAGTGGAACCCCGAAGCCCATGAATGTTCAGCTGTCATGAAAAAATGCTTATGCTCTAAGATTAAAGCGCAATGGATACATTTTTAGGAAGAGTATAATTGTGTAAAGATTAACATGTTCCTTTAAAGCATGTAAAAATGAATATACATGTGGCCCCCAACCTAGGGTATTTTCATCTTGCAATGTGTTTGTCAGGACCAGCCCTATCATGAGTTGAGGAGCATCTGTATCCGACTGACATATCCCACTTATGAACAATGTCTTTTTCTTCCCTGTGTTTGTGAAATGAGATTTTACTCTTAACAGTAAGAAAGAAACAGCGAATATAAATACAAATTTGAATTTTTGATAAAATGATTATTAAGAATTTAATGTAAGGCCAGGCACGGTGGCTCACACCTATAATCCCAGCACTCTGGGAGGCCGAAGCGGGCAGATCACTTGAGGCCAGGAGTTCTAGACCAGCCTGGCCAACATGGTAAAACCCTATCTCTACTAAAAATATAAAAATTAACTAGGCATGGCAGCTTACGCCTGTAGTCCCAGTTACTCAGGAGGCTGAGGCAGGAAAATCACTTGAACCCAGGAGGCAGAGGTTGCAGTGAGCCAGGATCACACCTCTGCACTCCAGCCTGGGCGACAAGCGAAATTCCATCTCAAAAACGACAACAACAAAAGAATTTAAGAAGTAGCCTATCCAAGTTTTGTCTCTCTCCATGATTTGTGCAGAGTGGATGTCTTCTGTTGAATGGAATCATTATTCATAGACTGTGTCTAGTATAAGCTTTGTTACTGGAGCTTTCTTGATCTTACAGAAGGATCAGTGGGAGGTTTTCACACAACTGCAGCACAGCCACCACCTGACTGGCAGCAGTTGTAAGATGCTGTCCCAGTTTCAGAGGTTTGAATGTGGGATAAAGCAGTCTGAGAACCCATGCAAGCTTCTCTCATTGAAGAGGAAAGAGGAGTATATGTGGCCCTAAGTTTTTTGTTCCTGAGCTAAAGTGGAGTTACTCCACTGAGAATAGAAGATTGGTTTCAAAAATTTTAACACAAAAAATCTAACACTGAGCCATGAGGTCTCATCTTTGGGAGTTGATGTTTGGAGTGCAGTGGCATGATCAGGGCTCCCTGCAGCCTCGACCTTCTGGGCTCAAGCAGTCTTCTCACTTCAGCCTCTCCTGTAGCTGAGACTATAGAGTAGGCACACACCCAGCTAATTAGAATTTCTTTGTAGAGATGAGCATCTCACTGTTTTGCCCAGGCTGGTCTTCAACTCCTGGGCTCAATCAGTCCTCTCACCTTGGCCTCCCAAAGTGCTAGGATTATAGATGTGAGCCACTTTCCCCACCCTTGCATTTTCTAATTAGAAAAAAATATCAGTGAATACCTTCTGAACCTCTGGGGTTTTCCACACATAAAACTGTTGATCCTGCATTGTATAGAAGTCAATGATGAAGGGTAAAGGGTCTGAGTCTCCAGATCCCCTTGCAGCGTCCCAGTTATCCCCAGCTGCCTCTCCTCCATTGGGCTTCCGAAGTCAGAATTGCTGTGATGGGCAGAAGGGCAGCTGACACTCAGTGATGTCCCCATTCTGTGTTCCTCCGTGAGCTCAGGGAAGATGCTGGTTAGTGTCCAATAGCTTAGTCCTAAAGGGATTTGATTGTTGGGAGTGCTGGTATCTGTGGCTATGCTCTGACTTGTTAAAGCTAAGACCTCTGATTGAAAATCCCCCAAGGATTTTAATTGTTTACATAAAGAGTCCTGAGGTTTCCTTTTGTAAATTGTGCCTGTGGTGACCTTGTCTAGTCTGACTTTATATATGGAATTGACTTTCAGCAGCATGGGTTAAAATTGAGGCTTTTAAAATTTTTTAATGTGATAGAATCCAGACATATAAAAACAGTACAGCAGGTATCTGTGGTAGAGCTGATTTCAAATTCAAAAATGAGGATGGCAAGCATGTGAAGCTTGGTCCTAGGGATGTTGAAATTTTGTTTTAATGTTATTTTTAGTGGGAGTTTTATCCTTTTGGTCTTGATAGCTCACCTTTGGGCAACACTCAGAGATAGGCTTCCCATGAAACACCTGGTTTCTGGTTGAGACTCGGTCAATGAAATGGTGCTTCGTATCCTTTGGGATTTTTTTTTTTTTTTTGGTAACAGGATCTTGCTTTGTCACTCAGGTGGAGTGCAATGGCATTATCATAGTTCACTGCAGCCTCGACCTCCCAGGCTTAAGCAATCCTCTTGTCTCAGCTTCCCAAGTAGCTGGGACCCCAGGTACATGCCACCACTCCCTGCTAATTTTTAAAAAAAATTTTCTAGAGATGGAGGTTTCACTGTGTTGTCCAGGCTGGTCTTGAACTCCTGGGCTCAAGCAGTCCCAGCGCCTCGGCCTCCCAATGTGTAGGGATTACAGGCATGAGTCACTGTGCCCAACCTGTTTCTTTTCCCTTTGCTGTCTTATTACTTTGAGTGTTCCTGGTCAGATCTCAGGGTGTTCTGACACTCTGACTCTGGGGGTAAGGATGCTGTGGATATTTTGCTGGTGTAGGAAGGGCCTGGCGCCCTGAGACTCACCCTGGCTGTGTTCTCTCTCCTAGCACACACTCACGGGACACAGTGGGAAAGTGCTGTCTGCTAAGTTCCTACTGGACAATGCACGGATTGTCTCGGGAAGTCACGACCGGACTCTCAAACTCTGGGATCTACGCAGCAAAGTCTGTGAGGAAATTCAGTCTCTCTGTCTGTGTATATGCTTGGATGTGGAGGTGTGCATTTGTACGTCAGAGCCTGCATTTATGTAATACAGTTTGAATTTCAGATCTGGCTTCATGTTTAGAGGGGCACTGAGGGTAGCAATGGCTTTTCTTGTTTGAGGCTTCATTTAAGTGAGGAACTCTGACAAGTCAGTGGTTAGAGGGTAGCAGTGTTATGTAAACAGCCATGATGGTGCCTCTGCTTGATTAATGATGTTTGCTTTTCTTTCAGGCATAAAGACAGTGTTTGCAGGATCCAGTTGCAATGATATTGTCTGCACAGAGCAATGTGTAATGAGTGGACATTTTGACAAGAAAATTCGTTTCTGGGACATTCGGTATGACACCCAAGCGTTTGGGAGGCTCATGAGAGTCTACACAGTGATGGTTCTGTATGTGGGTTGTGCTTTTAAAATCTCAGGAAATGGCAGAAATGAGCTTTAGTACATTTATAGTGTTAGCTTATTATAATAGGATAGTCTTTACCATGAAGTAGACCAGAGTTTAGCAGTCATTTATTGAGCATGCAGTGAGTGCTGGGCCCTTTACCAGCTGACAGGTAAGAAAAGGAAAACAGGATATTCTTTCTACCTTTAGGTAATTTAAACTGTAGTAAGGAAGGCAGATACAAAAGTCAGTGACAAGTGTATTGAAGTAGAGGCAGGTACCTTCTAAGTTCAAGGCCATAGAGGAACATGAGGAGGGAATCTATTTGAAGGAGAATTTGGACAGGGCTTATTGACAGGTTGGAGGCAGAGGATGAGGAGGGGGAAGACAGGAGGGAGAGAAATGAGGACAGGCTCCCAGGCAGGGTTGTAGAGAGATGGGGGGAGTACAGGGCCCATGGTGATAGATGGCACTTTGAAACAGCATGGCACCAGAAAGCCCTGACACGACGCTCACGGCTCCTGGACACCACTTCACATTTTATTCATAATCTTCAGTTGGCTTTTAAAACCTAAAGTTGGAACTTGAAACATGGAATTTGAGAGTTTAGCTGGATGTTCAAAATCTTCTAGTCCATCCTATAATTTGACAGGTGAAGACCCCCGAGTCCCAAGGAAGTGGAGTAGCTTCCTTCAAGCTACATATTTAGCAGCAATAAGACAAATTCTTGCTTAGTGAAGATGTGAGGTAGAAAATGATTTCATTGAAAGCCTACCACACAATCATCACAGACCAGGTCAGCACCCCCTTTGGCTGTGAATGTCACCAGCCGGGCCCTGCCCAGGGTGGCTATTAGCTGACCTGGTCATGGGCTGGAGCACAGAGAAGAGGGAGGTGCGCAGGGCCATGGCTCTTTTCCCCGCCTTACATCTAGAGGTGGAGGGCCACAGAGCCACACTGAATAGGGCAGGAAACCTGCAAGAGGCTACAAGTTACGCTTACAAGGCGGCCACTCGTGCAGGTTTCTGTGCCAGCTTTATCCAAAAGTTGAAATCCCACCACTGAAATCACATGAATTGGGTAGTAACCCTAGTTAGCTCATGCGGATCAGAAACTGGCGATTGTTGTGGCAGAGTGTTGCATTCCAGTTGAATTGCAGTGCCTTTTTTTTCCCTCCACGGCATGATGTATAATAGTTCTAGCCTATATTGCATTTCTCAAATCTATTCTCTCTCTTAGATCAGAGAGTATAGTTCGAGAGATGGAGTTGTTGGGAAAGATTACTGCCCTGGACTTAAATCCAGAAAGGACTGAGCTCCTGAGCTGCTCCCGTGATGACTTGCTAAAAGTTATTGATCTCCGAACAAATGCTGTCAAGCAGACATTCAGGTAACTGAGGATGTGCTGGTTGCAAGAAGACTGGAGGCCCAGCCCTGCTGTCTACACACTACATGGCCTGAGCTGCCTGGGTGACAGTGCCCTGTTGTTTGTTTCAGTGCACCTGGGTTCAAGTGTGGCTCTGATTGGACCAGAGTTGTCTTCAGGTTAGTAGTACCTGCCCCCCGCCAGTACTGCATGGGCATTTTCCCATTGGGGATATAGAGCTAAATTTTGTTTGGTGCCCAACCTGTGTTTCCAGGAGTGTGACTGTAAGTTCCTTATTGCAAGTCACCATTATTGTCTCTTCCTTTCCAGTGTTCCTTTGTGATTACATGAACCTAATGTGTTGTACCGACAACTAACAGTTGGCTGGTAGCTTTGTTCTGGGCGAGTCCATTAGGTTCACCTCTTATCACTCATTCATGCAAGAGCTGTTGGAGAACCTGTAGAAAAGGGCAGGGGTGGCTGTGGGCCTGGGGTGGGACTGAAAAGGCTCTCTGGAGAACGGCGTGCAGAAGGTGGGCTGCAGCTTCCACTCCTTGTTCCCTTCCTCCTTGGATTGTGCTTCTTCCAAATACGTTTCCAGACTCGGTTCCTCTATTGCGGAGAAGCTTCTCCACAATCGATGGTTGTTTCTTTTTTCTCCTCTCTCTGAAGCATGTAACAAGGCAGTCCATGGGCTAAAACCTGTAGCTATGTAGAGCTTGGCTTTGATCTCCCTACATGTTGTTTTATTCGAGTCTGATGTGAGTCTGATGGATGGTTAGGGACTTGGAGCACAAAGAAGTAATGCGATGCCACTCTTCATTTAGCTCAGTAGGGCTGAAATACCAGGGAAAGGCAGATTTGGCTGGAAGGGCCATAACTGGCACACATTCTGAGGTCCGGGTACACAGGAGTGGTCACCAGTGAAGAATAAACATTTCTTCTTGGGAAGAAGGCCACAGAGATGCTGGATGGGGGTGGGGAATTGACAACCTTCATTTCTTACTGTCTTCTCTAGCCCTGATGGCAGTTACGTGGCAGCAGGCTCTGCTGAGGGCTCTCTCTATATTTGGAGTGTGCTCACAGGGAAAGTGGAAAAGGTTCTTTCAAAGCAGCACAGGTAAGATGAACCTCATCTCAGCCCCCCTTGCATTGCGAGCAAGGCCTTTGATTTCCTCTCAGGGGTCATCCGGTTTAGACCTCAGTCAGCGCTGTGAGGGCACTGTCTGATCACTTGCTTGGCTGACCGAGCTAGGTCAGTGGAGAGAAGCTGGGGCCATTCACACAACACAGCGGACCACAGTCTAAGAGTACTCACTGGGAGCGGTCACAGTGGCAGCCATTGGAGAAAGGGTTCTAGAAACACATCCCTGTCTCTCTTGTTATGTCCCATGTCCTCTGTAACTCCTTCTCCTTCTGCTCTCCTTCCTTTCTGCCTCCCTCTCTCCCTTGTAAGTCCCTGTGGTCAGTGCATTGACACACACCTTCTTTTATCTTCCACCTGATAGGCAGGCCCCAGACCCCCTTTTCTCCTAGCTTTGTTCTGCCCACACAAGCCCGCCTGCTAGTTGGCACCCAGATAGCATTTTCCTTCAGAACCTTCTCTCCCTGCCCAAACCAGTTCTGACCACCAGTCCTGACTCTTCAGAGGCATATGTACTGGCTCTTTCCAGTTCACTCAGAGCTCCTCTCTTAGGAAGAGTGTGATAAGGCCTGACTGCCAAAGGGACCACACTCCCTCCATCCCAGCAGGACTTCATTAAGTACACCACTGGATTTTTCAGAGGTCTTTTGCATTTTAGTGAGTTCCTGCCTTGCATGGGCACAGTGCCAGAGAATAAAATGGAAGCTGGAAAAATTCTGACTCCCTGAGTGCACAAGCTTCTGGTGTTTAGTTTATTAGAATCACATCCCAAATGTTCTGAAACTTGGTACTCTTCTGATCTCTCCTTTGAAGCTCGTCCATCAATGCAGTGGCGTGGTCGCCCTCCGGCTCGCACGTTGTCAGTGTGGACAAAGGATGCAAAGCTGTGCTGTGGGCACAATATTGACAGGGCTCTCAGGGCTGGGAGGACCCCAGCGCCCTCCTCAAAAGAAGCACGTGGGTTCCCGCAGGCCTGTCCTGGCATGTGAGGTGCTGGGTATAGCATGGACCTCCCAGAGAAGCTCAAGCTATGTGGCAAGTAGCTCTGCTGTGAACGGGATTTCTGAAGATTTGACTGAGGTCTCTCTTGACCTGGAAGAATAACACTGAAAAAACCTGACGCTGCTGTCACTTAGCAGAGGTTCAGGTTCTTGCCTTGGGAAACACTACTAGCTCTGATCTTCCATACCTCACTTGGGGGAGCATAGGGTCCCGCTGGGTTTCTTCACCAACGGCAGCGCCAAAAACAACCCCACACCTAGGTGGTTCTCTGTGCTTTCTCTCATCCTTCCAAAGTCGTTCTGGCCTAATGCGTGTCCCATCACCTTGGGGCCGTTTGTCCAGTGAACTCACTTTAAGCATTGGATTAACGGAAACAAACTACAGTCCCCTCCGCGGTGGGCTGCATCAGTGTGTCTCGTTACTGCTGAAATTTCCTCAGATCTCTGAACTGTTCTTCAGAGCTTTCTGGCCCTGTTTCCCCCATAAAATCCGACATATTTAAAAATCTCCATTTGGTTAAAAAAAAAAAGATTTTTTTTGAGGTGGGAGAGGATGTGTGAACATTTTTTCCAGGGAAATGGGTTTACTGCAGAGGTAAGGATGTGTTCTGTATCGATCTGCAGACTCCCAGAATGTGGGTGCACACAACACGCTTGGGGGTGCCAAGGGATTTGAGACCTCCAGCATATTTGTCTGAAGCTGGTGATTGTGGCCACAGCCCCCCTGCCAAGCCTGCGTGCAATGTCCTTGGTGCTTTAGAGCAAGAAGCCCAGGCCCAGAGGCACAGCAATGCCGTCTTTCCGTTTCAGGGGTTGTGATGAAGGCCAGGGAAAACCATTTATCTTTACCATTTTACCTGTGTATAACGTTTTGGTTCCTTGGATGTGCGAAACACCGTTTTTATCACTTTTAAATTTGCACTTTATTTGTTTTCTTCCATACCTGTTCTCTGGACATTTGGGGACATGAGTGCTAAAGCTGGTGAGAGAGGAGAGCGGCCTTCCCACCGATGGGCCTGGCCTCCATCTGCCCTCTCTTCCCTGCCTGATCACTGCTTTCCAAGTTGCCCTTCAGAGAACGGAAGGAGAGTTGAAATTCACAGGCCAGGGCACATCTTTTATTTATTTCATTGTGTTGCCCAACAGAACTTGATTGTAAATAATAATAAATCTGTTATATACTTTTCAAACTCCATGCCTATTGGTGATTATTTTATGCTCCCTTATCCTTAACAAAGAAAGGGAAAAGAAAGTGATTTCTTTGTTTACCTGGTAGTTACCTGTAAATGATGGCTAGTACTTTTTAACGGTCTTTCCTCCTTCATGTAAGCTCCATTCCACAAAGTATCACTCGCTGTAAACATGAGTGTTCCAGTTTCATGCTGCGCAAATCTTAACAGACACTGGACACTGGACACTGGAAAGGTGTTTCTTCAGAGCGAGACCAGCTGCCGTGGAGGAGCTCAGCACAGATTCCTCCTCAGCCCCTGCATGGAGCCTTTGTTCAGTGAGTCGCCGCACGGGGGAGTCATTCACTGGTGAGAGCTCAGATATCTAATACGCAGCCTGCCCTGTGAGAAATTATGACCACCCTTGTCAGGAAACTCATCCAGACATCCATTTAACCCAGCACCTGGAGTCATGGTGCCATCAGGGCTTGAAGTGTGAGGCAGCCAACACTTACAGAGAGCTGGATGAAAGCGAGATATGGCGGCTCACACCTGTAATCCCAACACTTTGGGAGGCTGAGGCAGGAGGATCACTTGAGGCCAGGAGTTGGAGGCTACAGTGAGCTGTGATCGCACCACTGCACCCCAGCCTGGGTGATAGAGTAAGACTCTGACTCTTAAAAAAGTTGGATGAGCCCTTTGCAATTTCCTTAAGAAGGAGATTCTCCAAATAGGCCCCAAATAAGTGTTCTGATCGTCTCAGATGATCCTGGTTTTGCATGTGGAGGGAAGCATGGCTGTTTTCTTTACTCAGTCTGGACTTCATTCCAGTCCCTTAACTGCCAATGCTGAGCTGAAGGTGGAGTCTCACAGCACTGGGGAATGTGACTTCCCTTTAACTCCCTGCCCAGCACATGGACTGGGGCTGTTTCAGCTACTAGTTTTGTTGGTCAGAGCAGGAGCCATACATAGATGTTTTTCTTTTCTTTTTTTTATTGAGAAAGGGTCTTGCTCTGCTGCCTAGGCTAGAGTGCAATTGTGAGATCACAGCTCACTGCAGCCTCGAGCTCCCAGGCCCAAGTGATCCTACTCAAACCTCCCAAGCACACCACCATGCATGGCTAATTTTATTTTTAATAGAGATGGAGTCTCAGTACTTTTTAACAGTCTTTAATGCTTCCCTCCAAATGCAGGCTGACCTCTAACGGCAGTGCTAAAAACAACCACTACGTCCAGGTGGGCTCAGGCACTCCTCCTGCCTCAGCCTCTAAAGGTGCCAGGAGTACTGGAGTGAGCCACTTTTGTTCGCCCTCTTCCTTTTTTTTTTTTTTTAATTTTTATTTTAGAGACAAGGTCTCTGTCACCCAGGCTGGAGTGGGGTGGCACAATCTCGGCTCATTGCAGCCTCTGCCTCCCAGGCACAAGTGATATTTCCACCTCTGTCTCCCAAGTAGCTGGGACTGTAGGTTCATGCCACCACGCCCAGCTAATTTTTGTGTATTTTGTAGAGACGGTCTCATGTTGTCCAAAGCCTTATTAAAGCACATACTGTTCATATGCTGCCTCTTACCATAAATGTCCCAAAGCCCCTCTTGCTTTCACAGCATGGCACAGGACGTTTTGTGTGGACACTAGAGTGAATGGATGAAGAAGCTGTTCTTAGGCCCCAAGAGCGGGTTGGTTGGGAAGTCGCAGGTTGCTGGGTGTACTGAAGCCTGCAGAGCTACCTGTATGTCTAGCACAACAGCAATTTTAATTGATTAGACCTTTTTTCTCTTTTTGAGGCAGGGTCTTGTTCTAGTTGCCCAAGTTGGGTGCAAGTGGCACAGTCTCGGCTCACCACCACTGACCTGGGCTTAGTGATCCTACCACCAGGCTCCCGAGTAGCTGCAGCCACATGCCACCATGCTTGGCATATTTTAGGGACTGCAGCCACATGCCACCATGCTTGGCATATTTTTTTGTACTTTTAGTAGAGATAGGATTTCGCCATGTTGGCCAGGGTTGTCTTGAACTCTGGACTCAAGCAATCTGCCTGCCTGCCCTCCCAAAGTGCTGGGTTCATAGGCGTGAGCCACTGCATCTGGCCAGATCAGGTATTTTGAAATGTGGACTTTCCACTAATACCTAGTTGCAGCACCAGGAGACAAGAATGATAGTGATAACACTGGCTTATACCAAGCCTGGTTACTCTGATACAGAAACCACAAGCGTTTTTGTTTTTATGAGATGGGTGGTAATGAGTCTGTAGCTCTCAAATTCTGTTATCTGGATTGTATCCCATTTCGCAAATGGGGAAAAGTTTAACAGCTAAGCAAGACATTTTCCTCATCCTAGAGTTCTGGGCCCAACTGCTTCAGCACTGCCCACCATGCCAGGCCCACAGGGACAGGCGTGACACGAAGGTGGGCCTTCAAAAGTGAATGAGCTGCGCTCCTCCACATGGCCTTTTCTCCCGTGTCCTGCTTTAATAAGCCCCACTTATGTTGGAAATTTCTATTTTTCATCCAAAAAGCTTTGGAAATCTTGAGTAAAATGAGGTGTGTGTGTATCCGCATAGATTCTGTAAAAGTGCACGCGGTATGTGGTGCCTGCCAGTTAAAGATAGGACTAACTACAAAATGATTCTTAGCTGCCTTACTTGAGCAAAATTTGATTCCTCTGGCCTCCAGGAACTCTGGCTTTGCTAACACGTCTCACCTGGTTTCTATGTGCGTCAGAACCCTTCCTGGCCTGTTTGTTCCAGATCCTCCCTCTCTGTTGCTCCAACCATTGTGTCCTCTCAGCCTTCCCTGCTCCATAGTGAGCCTTCCCTGGCACCACGTTGCCTTCGTATTCTAACCTGCAATTGCCCAGCACAGTGAGAACGTCCAAATCAGGACAAACCCAGAACCCAAAGGGGTGGACAGTATTGTCTCTAATGAGTCCAGTGTACCCACCACTCAACAGCTCTGTCAGCCTCAAGCCCTCTCTGGTGCTTTCCTCCAGAGTAATACAAGTTTCAGGCATGTTATTTTACCCATAAATTACCATGCATCCCAAACTGGCAAGGATACCAGGCCGTGATTAACCTAGTGGAGTTAACAGGACAGTATCACCCACCCTCCAGTCCATATTCAAATGTTCCTGATTGTTGCAGCAGTGTTTCTTATGACTGGTTTGAATCAGGATCCATTTTAATGTTCCATCGGCTAACGTGGATGGCACAGGAAGCCCCACCACAGTGAGGGCACAGTGAGGGGAACGGGGTGGCCATCTGGGCAGCTGGCTGCAGCAGGAGGGTCCACATGCTGTTCCCCCAACACCTGAGTATTTATTTTAGAACAGTAACTTTTGCTGACCTTTTTTTGAATGCCCCACACTGGATGTGGTTGACTTCTCTTTATTCCTTCTGCACATGACTGTGGCCCAGCTCCCGCTGTGGAGTGCTCTGACCCCAGGTACAGGCAGATGAGGGCAGGTGAATTCTGGCTTTGGGCTTCGTTTTGTCAGAGAACTACAGTGAGGAGAGGATAGGTAGGCATGCTTGTGAGCCAGGCGGTAAGAGGATAAACTGTCAACAATCTGGCTTCTAGTTATGAAGCTGTAAGTCCCATTGCCCCCAGGAGTACACCCAGATGGTCCTAAGAGACTAAGGAGATCTCAGGGCCATCATATGCTTTATACCCAATAGAGTGCTTGGCACATGGTGGGTTTATAGTAGAATTAGTGAAAAACAAAACGGCCCCAAGATTGTCCCAAACTATAACTAGCTGGAAGGAAGAGAGAGTAGTTTAAAAATGTAACAGTAGGCCAGGCGTGGTGGCTTACGCCTATAATCCCAACACTTTGGGAGGCTGAGGCGGGCGGATTACTTGAGGCCAGTAGTTCGAGACCTGCCTGGGCAACATGACAAAACCCTGTCTCTACTAAAAATACAAAAATTACCTGGGTGTGGTGGCGGGCACCTGTAATCCCAGCTACTCAGGAGGCTGAGGTGGGAGGATCACCTGAGCCCCAAAGGTCAAGGCTGCAGTGAGCTGTGATGGCGTCACTATACTCCAGCCTGGGTGACAAAGCGAGACCGTGTCTCAAAAGAAAAAAAAAGTTGAGATTCACGTAACAAACCATTTTCAAGTAAACAATTCGGCGGCATTTAACATATTCACAATGTTGTGCAACCACCACCTCTAATTCCATCAACAAAGAGGATCAGTGCTTTTCAGACTTTTTTGATCAGTAGCAGTGGATCCACATGAAGAAAACTTGTGAGCCCTCTCCTCAGAAAAAGGCACGTCTACACAGTTTTGCATGCAACTTAGGTTCACAGATCCTGAAGCCCATCCAGGGATCCCAGGGTAAACCCCCTGGTTTATGATTGGCTCTCAACAATTCTGCAGAAGCAGCCTCATTGTCATCAGAACCCCCTTTAGTGGTGGGGCCCAGGTGGCACGACCAGAGGATGAAGAAGCACGCAAGATAGATGTCAGCCTCACCGCTGGAGAGGGCAAGAGAAAATCTTGACCAGGAGCCTTCTGTCCCCATCCTGCACAAGACTTGCCATTCTTAAGATCATTTGCACATTCCATGAATCTTTCCACCTTGCAAGGCAAGGCAGGCTGTGGGGTCCCCTTAGACAGATGGATAAAGGAAATAGGCCATGCTACTTCTCAAGGTCACAATGGATTCATCAGTAGGCCAAGAACCCAGGACTCCATCTGGGGCTGTTTGTATAGCATGCTCCTATTACATGGGAGCCTGGAACACCAGGTACCATTTTCAGCATGGTGCCTCCAGACAGACATTGGAAATCTGTCTAGGGGTGGGACCTGAGGGTGGTGAGAGGGTTCCAGCATCTGCCAGGCTAATCATGGAAGGATTTACATGTGGAAGAGATTAACTTCGAGCAACAGAGAGAAGCAGAAGGGAAGCCAATTCCATCCTAACATAATCTTTCACTCTTTATACTAATAATTTAGTATTAGTAAATAATACTAGTAAATGCTAACAATTAGTAAATAATAGTTTTTTCACTCTTTGTACTATTTGAATAAAAGATGGGGCCGGGCACAGTGGCTCACGCCAGTAATCCCAGCACTTTGGGAGGTCAAGATGGTCAGATCACGAGGTAAGGAGTTTGAGACCAGCCTGGCCAATATGGTGAAACCCTATCTCTAAAATTTAAAAAAAATTAGCCAGGCGCGGTGGCACATGCCTGTTGTCCCAGTTACTTGGGAGGCTGAGGCAGGAGAATTGCTTGAACCCAGGAGGCAGAGGTTGCAGTGAGCCAAGATTGCACCACTGCACTCCAGCCTGGGCAACAGAGCAAGACTCCACCTCAAAAAAAAAAAAAAAAAAAAAGCATATACACCAAGGTACTGATTTCGCCGTCTTTGGAAGCATTCAATAATTTATTGGGGATGTTAACAGAGGAGATCAAAGTAAGGGATGGAATGGGAACAAAGTGATTTTTTAAAGGCCTCTCATGACCTTGAGAACCCACAGGATTGCGTTTCTGATTTCAGATATTATTAGCCCAACCCAAAGCAGCCCTGTGTTCTTTAAACTGATTGACTAAGTTTAGGAGATACCTGTTGGAATTAAGGTGACTTTTAAAAGCTCCGGTCCCCTGGCACTCTATAAATACCTCAAACTGCCCAGGTGTTCTCTGCTTCAGTAAAATTAAGGCAATGAGGACACAAGGTTTTCGTTTTGTAGCTGATGTTTAGCAGAGTGTACCCATTTTCCTTGTGCATGTGCCCCAGTAAACCCTTAAGATGACCATAAGGCAACCCCACCCCAAAGCCCATAAGCCTCTTAGCTGGACGTTTCCACCCCACCCCCACCTCCCCTGCCCCGCAAGCAGGCTGCTGTGTTTAGTGTTTGCAGATGAAACACAGGTTCGTAGCTTTGTCTCACTGGAGGCCAACTCCAGAGAAACAAGCATGTTCTAGCCACTGGTGTCCAGACTTTAAGAATACGTAGACCAGTAATTCTCAAAAATAAATCTAGGGGAATATTGCCAACTTTTAATTTTTGCCAAGTAAGGACTTTCTTCTAAACTGCCATAAACTCTTGATGGTTATTTCATAAAAAGAAAGGACATTTATGTCCTTATGCCACGAGCTGCATTCTGAAATGAGTAAAGTGTCACAATGTCTGCATGTCCGGTCAAATAGTTAAAAAGGAAAAATCAGTAGCGATAGACACGGAGGAGTGCAGGCAGCAAAATGTTAACTGTCAAATCTTGAAGTTGACTGGGTGTTTATTATATAGTTATTCTAACTTTTCTGTGCTTTAAAATTTCATAATGAAACTGTAGAAAATGCAGAGCTAATGACAGAGACAGATCTGTGATCGCCTGGGGCGGGAGGGTGGGTGGAGGAGTTGATGGAAATGGGTACAGGGAACTGTGGGGAGTGGTGGAATGTTCTGTGTCTTGATCACAGCGATGGTTACACAATGTTTATGATGACCAAAACTCATCAAACTGTACACTCAAAATGAGTGAATTTTGTTGGTTATAAAAATATATATATATTTTACCTCTATATCTGCCTGTACTCATCTATGTCTATATTTCAAAATTCACCCATTTCATACATTTCATATATATGTATATATCAATAAAGATAGAGGGGCAAAAAGGACTTTTCAGTTTTTTTTTGAGACAGAGTCTCACTCTCATCCAGGCTGGAGTGCTGTCTCAGCTCACTGCAACCTCCGCTTCGCGGGTTCAAGTGATTCTTTGACTCAGCCTCCCAAGTAGCTGGGATTGTAGGCACCCACCACCATACCTGGCTAATTTTTATATTTTTCATAGAGAAGGGGTTTCACCATGTTGGCCAGGCTGGTCTTGAACTCCTGACCTCAAGTGATCCACCCACCTCGGCCTCCCAAAGTGCTGGAATTACAGGCATGAGCCACCATGCCTGACTGAAGAAAGATATTTTAATACCAAAAAATTAAGCAGCTCATGATTTCAAAAGGACAGTCCTTTATATTAAATAAATTTCACTCCCAGAAAAAAAACTCACAAGACTGTCCTTATTTTTCTCATTTCTCCACCAAGAAGAGAAAAAAATCATCACAGACCAAGAGCTGGGAATGACATTTCCAAAAAGAGTGAGATCTGTCATCCAGTCCACCCAAATTTTCCCACCTGCAAGACACTGGCAGGGCGGTGAGTAACATCTGCCCATCTGTGCCCTTCCACAGCCGGGAACAATGCAGCAGAGAATGGGGGGGTCCGGAAGCACTCACAACTCAAAACTGGGCCTGGTCCTGCAGCCTTAGCTCAGGGTGACCCTCTGATGGGGACACTGAAAGAAGCACCCAGTCATTTTTTCCCTCTTTGTTTTTTTGTTTTTGTTTTTTTGAAATGGAGTCTGGTTCTGTTGTCCAGGCTGGAGTGCAGTGGCACAATCTCAGCTCACTTCAACCTCCACCTCCTGAGTTCAAGCGATTCTTCTGCCTCAGCCTTCCAAGTAGATCGGATTACATGGGCCACCATGCCCAGCTAATTTTTTTTTTGTAATTTTAATAGAGACTGGGTTTCACCATGTTGACCAGGCTGGCCTCAAACTCCTGACCTCAGGTGATCCGCCCATCTCAGCCTCCCAAAGTGCTGAGATTACAGGTGTGAGCCACCATGCCTGGCTTCTCTTTGCATTTTTAAGGGAATAGTTAGATATTCTTTTAAACTTACAACAATTTTTGGTTTTGGTTTTGTTTTTTTGATACTAAGTTTCACTCTTGTTGCCCAGACTGGCGTGCAGTGGTGTCATCTGGCACACTGCAACCTCCACCCCCCGGGTTCAAGTGATTCTCCTGCCTCAGCCTCCAGAGTAGCTGGAATTACAGATGCGTGCCACCACGCCCAGCAAATTTTTGTATTTTTAGTAGAGATGGGTTTTCGCCATGTTGGCCAGGCTGATCTTGAACTTATGAGTTCAGGCGATCTGCCTGCCTCAGCCTCCCAAAGTGCTGGGATTACAGGCATGAGCCACCACACCCAGCCACACCAATTGTTTTTTGAGACAGGGTCTCACTTTGTTGCTCGGGCTGGAATACCGTGACGTGATCACGGGTACAGCTTCAACATCCTAGGCGCAAACAATCCTCCCATGTAAACCTCCCAAGTAGGTGGGACCACAGGCACACACCACCATGCCTGGCTATTTTTGTTTACTTTTTATAGAGATGGGGTCTCACTATGATGCCCAGGCTGTTCTCAAACTCCTGGCTCAAGCGATCCTCCTGCCTTCGCCCCTCAAAGTGCTCAAATTATAGGAGTGTGCCACTGTGCCTGGCCTTATTTATTAGTATTATAATTTTTTGAGACAAGGTCTTGCTCTGTTCCCCAGGCTCGAATACGGTGGCATGATCACGTCTCACTACAGCCTCAACCTCCCAGGCTCAAGCCATCCTCCCACCTCAGCCTTCCAGAGTGCTGGAATTATAGGCATGTGCCTCAACATCTCGCTTATAATATATAATACAGTTTTGTATTTTAACCTTTCTATTATAGGAGCAGTAAATGATTGTAGGAGAAAAAGTGAAAAATTACAGACAAGAAAATTTAAGCAAAACCTACCATTTCCACCACACAGAGACCACCAATGTTAGCTTAAGGTGTATTCTTGCAGAGGATGCACAGGTATAGCATGCATGCGAACACGCATGTATATGTATAAATATGCTTGTGTGTATATGCATGTGTGTGTGAATGTACCTATATGTATGTATACACAAACACATAGTCTCTGTGTGTTTGCAAAGCACGGATGTGCTATGCGCACCATTCTACAGCCTTGTTGGTTCAGTCCCAATCTCTTAACTTTCCACTCCAGTCATTTTACCACAGTCAGGTATTCCCAATGAACCCGAAATGTCCCACACATCCTTTTTGGCCAGTTGTGTATTCAATCTGGGGCTGCACATGACATCTGGGTGTCGAGTGCTGTAGTGTCTTTTAATCTAGTAAACCCCATTTCTATGGCATTGTTTGCTGGATTTCTCTGGCAGCTCTCTTGTGTCATATAGCTGGTTCCTTGTATTTCCAATAAATTAGAAGTGATGTCTAAAGGCTCATGGATTCAGGTTAACCCAAGGGGACACATCACGTGTGGCTGAGACCACCGGCAATGCTAAGATTGACCATGGTGTCCGCCATGCACCTTGGGAGGACACCGCAATCCATGTGACATTGCTTCAGTCCTACAGTCATTTTCGCATCAACTCTTCACCTGATGGCTTCGGCACCAATGAACAATCAGTGTGTTTGAAAATAGGGGTTTTGCAGTTTAGGTATGGTAAGGCCAGCAATCGAGTATGCTGAGGATGGGATGACATTGAAGTAAAGACTCAAAGGAGTGAGCCATGTGGCTGGCTGTGGGAAGAGTGTTCCTGGAGAGGAAGTGGCAGGTGGAAAGGCCTAGAAGCAGGTCTGCAGAAAAGCAGGCAAGGAGTGGTGGCTCATGTCTGTAACCCCAACACTTTAGAAGGTTCAGGTGAGAGGATCAATTGAGGTCAAGAATTTGAGACCAGCCTGGGCAACATTGCAAGACCCCATCTCTACAAAAGATTTAAAGAATTAGCCAAGTGTGGTCGCATGTGCCTGTAGTCCTAGCTACTCGAGAGGCTTAAGTGAGTGGGAGGAATGCTGGAGCCCAGGAGTTCAAGGCTGCAGTGAGCTATGATTGCACCACTGCACTCCAGCTGGGGTGACAGAGTGAGACCCTGTCTCTAAAAGAAAAGAAAACAGACTCAGTACTCTGAAGCCAAGTGGGCAAGGGAGAGAGCCCTGAAAAACAAAGCTGGAGGTAACGGGGTTGGGGCGCCAGAGCACGCCGGACCTGGCGAGCATTGTCCACACTTAGATGGGAAGCCGCTGGAGTGTTTGGATGGATGCTGATGTCCCAGACCTCAGAACGGGCTTTCTGCATATACTTGTTTCATTCCCAGCTCAAGTCCCCCATGTAAGTGTGTTACTGGTCGCAGAGTGCCCTCCATTCATTCCCTGAGTGTTCTTGGGAGCAGGCATTGTTCTAGGCACTATGAAGACAGAAGTGAGGGAAATGAAATGGCATGGGCCCTGCCCTCCTGGAGCCTAGAATCTGGTGAGGGAGGAGAGACTGTAGAATAATTCTACAGGCCAGGCACAGTAGCTCATGCCTGTAATCCCAGCACTTTGGAGGCCAGGAGTTCAGGACCAATCTGGCCAGCATGATGGAACCCCATCTCTATCAAAAATACAAAAATTAGCTGGGCGTGGTGGTGCACAACTATAATTCCAGCTACTCAGGAGGCTGAGGCAGGAGGATCACTTGAACCCGGGAGGCGGAGGCTGCAGTGAGCCGAGATCACGCCACTCCACCCCAGGCAACAGAGTGAGACAGTCTCAAAAAAAAAAAAAAAAAAAAAAAAGAGGGAAGTGCAGGTGTGCCTCCAGTCTGGTCCTGGAGGTTGGGGATAGCTCCCCTGAGGAAGTGACTCCTGGTCAAAATCTGAAAGGCCAAGAAGGGTCAACAAGGTGGAGAGAGGAGAGGCTTGTTCCAGGCAAAAAGAACAGTGGGAAGGAGCAAGCGTGGCAGACGACGTGGACTGAAAGGCAGGCAGAGGTTCTGGAGGCTGCATTCTAAGAGCAATGAGTGATTTAAGCAAGAGGTGACAGCTCCGGGCTCGGAAGGCCTCTCTGCCTCTGTGTGGAAAAGAGCCTGGAGAGTAGAAATAGATGTAGTCGGCTGGGTGTGGTAGCTCATGCCTGTAATCCCAGCACCTGAGAAGCCAAGGCAGGCAGATCACCTAAGGTCAGGAGTTCAGGACCAGCCTGACCAACATAGTGAAACCCCTTCTCTACTAAAAATACAAAATTAGTCAGGTGTGGTGGCGTGCACCTGTAATCCCAGCTACTCAGAGGCCGAGGCCGGAGAATCACTTGAACCACGGAGGCGGAGGTTACAGTGAGCCAAGACGGCGCCACTGTACTCCAGCCTGGGAGGCAGAGGAAGACTCCATCTCAAAAAAAAAAAAAGAAAGAAAGAAAGAAAGACATGGATGTAGTCAGATAGTGGGGAATCACTACAGTCTGGGGAAGCAAAGGCGGTGCTGGGGATGGAGGACGCAGGCAGGTTCCAGAGACAGGGAGGGGATCAGCAGGACTCCTGAGCCATCGATCGGCAGGCCGGCTGGAGGACAGGCACAGATCCAGCTGGCCTGCATAACACCAGGTTCATCTTGAGGTTGACATTTATCCTTGACCTTTTTGTTTAGTCCCCACCCACAAGGTCGCATTAGCTGCCTGCTGAGTTTAATCAAATCTCTTCCTGTCCTGGCAAAGCCCGGGAATGAAGGGATAATCAGTCTATTTCCAGAATCCAAAGAGGTTTAGAAGAAAAAAGTAGCTTTCATTTAGCTGTTGGCCTTCCCACCAACCTTTCCCAAGTGAGCTGGGTGACTCATATATCTGTGAGACCCTCTGTCTGGAGACCAGGGTGGGGGGTGTTTCTTAATGCCCAGAACTGCTGAAACTACCAGTTCACCGTCTCAGCGCTAATCCAACTCTGCTCCTTAAGTGGGATTTGGCTTTTAGACATTGAGACCTGAATGCTGGGCATCCTCGCTAGATCCCCTACAAATTCCCCACATACGTAGCCAGGGACCACAGCAGTGCCTCTGTGGGCTCATCTGGTGAGACGGTACCAGCTTGCTCAGACCAGGGGCTGGCTGTTCATCATCTCAGGGCATAGAGACCCTCTCCTTGCCACCTGGCCCTTCCCACCTGCTTGGTGACAAATCATAAGGTATGTGACCACCACAGGCCAAAACCTTCTCAGAAACCTGGAGCAGGTGTGGGGAAGAGCTAGTATGGGTATTTTCATGCAGACAGTATGTCCCGGCTTCCCTTTTGCTGTGTGGTTTCCGTAAGACTGCTAATTAAGGAGACTCGGAGTGAGTCTGGTGCAGTGGCTCATGCCTATAGTCCCAGCGACTCAGGAGGCTGAGGATGGAGGATTGCTTGAGGCCAGGAATTCGAGACCAACTTGAGAAATACAGTCAGACCCAGTCTCTCCAAAAATAAAAATAAAAATAAAGAAAATAACAAAAATAAGTTAACTAGGCATGGTGGCGCACACCTGTAGTCCTAGCTACTCAGTAGGTTGAGGGAGGAGGATTACTTGAGCCCAGGAGTTCGAGGCTGCAGTGAGCTATGATTGTCACACTGCCCTCCAGCCTGGGCAACAGAATGAGATCCTGTATCTTAAAAAAAAAAAAAGCCTCAGAGTATGTTTAATTCCAGACCACTAAGATGGCCTCTTAATTGTAAAACAGAGTGGTAAAGGGGTAACAAGAAAAGGCTATCTCTTAGTATGAATTGCTAAATAGAACTTTTGGGATTTTAATATATTCTTTTTTTTTTTTTTAAGGTAGGATCTTTTTTTAAAAAAAGAAAAAAGATAGCATGTTGCTATGTCACCCAGGCCGGTCTCCACCTCCTGGCTTCAAATGATCCTCTCGCTTCAGCCTCCCAAAGTATTGAGATTACAGGTGTGAGCCTCAGTACCTGACATTAGTATATTCTTGGAAACAGTATTTGTGAAGTGGTTATGTTGTGGTTTTCAGGCACTTTTTTAATTTATTTGTCATAAGACACTGTCATGATAGAACTTTAAATTCAACCTGGCTAAGTGTGATAACATCAAAAGTTAGTCAGAAAGGAAAACCTCATTGGACTCTAGCTAGATTCCCTGGTGAGGTTTACTGAGAAATGTTTGAAGCTTACCAAAACAATAGAATATTCAACTGGGTGCAGTGGCTCACTCCTGACCTCAGGTGATCCACCTGAGGCAGGTGTTCAACACTAGCCTGGCCAACACGGCAAAACCCTGTCTCTACTAAAAATAAAAAATAATAAAAAAAATTAGCTGGGCATGGTGGTGGACACCCACAATCCCAGCTACTTGGAAGGCTGAGGCTGGAGAACTGCTTGAACCCGGGAGGCAGAGGTTGCTGTGAGCCGAGATTGCCCCATTGCACGCCAGCCTGGGTGACGGAGACTCTGTCTCAAAAAAAAAGAAAAGAAAATATTAAAAACAGTCCAAAGCATACCACAGTAAAATGCAAACTAAGCAAAGACTAATCGATGAAACACAATGTTGAAGCAGGTGGAAGGGAGTGTCCAGTGAGGGTGCTCAGCATCTCGCGAGTAGGTCTTCTACCCAGGACGTTCTTGACTTGATATTTATGATTGTCTTACCTTTCCCCAGCCCTCTAACACCTGACGAACATCCCAAGGTGTAGAAGTGGCCAGGGACAGATAACATGGCAGCCAGCGGGAAGACCAGCAAGTCTGAACCGAACCAAGTTATCTTCAAGAAGATCTCCCGGGACAAATCGGTAAGTGGTGCAGAAGTGAGTGGCTTGATAGAAATTATTGTTTTAAAAAAATGGAGCTTTTTCAAGTACAGTGTAGTCACGATCAACATCAAAACCCTTTGAGGGCCAGAGAGCGGTGGCTCATGCCTGTAATCCCAGCACTTTGAAAGGCTGAGGCCGGTGGATCACTTGAGGCCAGAAGTTTGAGACCAGCCTGGCCAACACGGCGAAACTCATCTCTATTAAAAATAAAAAAATTAGCTGGGCATGGTGGTGGGTGCCTGTAATCCCAGACTTGGGATTGAGGCATGAGAATTACTTGAACCCAGGAGGCAGAGGTTGCAGTGAGCCCAGATCATGCCACTGCTCTCCAGCCTGGGTAACAGAGGGAGACTGTGTCTCAAATAAAAAAACAAACCCTATGAGGGGCAGGGAAGATTTGTGTCTATTTTCCATCTCTGTCTATGACAGATGATCAATGGGATATGAATGAATGAACTGCAGAAATACAGCTTCTCTTCAATCTCATCAAGATGTTTGTCCTATGACCCTCAATTTTCTCCCAGTCTTTCAATCCCCACACTGTCACCCCCACCTCTGCTTCTTTTTCTAGCTGACCTTGAACCCTTGACTTACTATTTAAACACTGTTTTGTCAGTACCTGTGATGCCCTTGGCCTTTCATCTATCTATTATGTCACATGCCTGGGTAAAACCCAGACACTGATCAATGTGACACCTTCTCTGTGATCCTACCCCACCACGGGGCTCTCAAACCTCAGTGGGGCTGCCGGGCCACTGGAAAAGGGAACATGCCCCAGTCTGCCCCCTTCCCACCACTCTTCAGGGGCACATTAGATGCACCAGATGTGCCCATGAACTTCCTGGCATGGGAGAGGGTCCACCCTCCAGCCTCTGTGGATAGCTCCACTCAATAGCTTCTTATGTCCCGAAAATCTAGCTCAGCACTGTCCAGTGCAAGCCACAGATGTAATTTGAAATTTTTCTAGTAAACACTTTTAAAAAGTAAGAAGAAATAGGTGAAATTCATTTTGATGCTATATATCCAAAGCCCATTATGTCCAAAAAAACTATCCTTTCAATTCATAAATAATAATATAGGAATTATTGGCCGGGTGCGGTGGCTCACATCTGTAATCCCAGCACTTTGGGAGGCTGAGGCGGGCAGATCACGAGGTCAAGAGATCGAGACCATCCTGGTCAATATGGTGAAACCCCGTCTCTACTGAAAATACAAAAATTAGCTGGGAGTGGTGGCGCATGCCTTAGTTCCAGCTGCTTGGGAGGCTCAGGCAAGGGAATTGCTTGAGCCCAGGAGGCAGAGGTTGCAGTGAGCCGAGATCATGCCACTGCACTCCAGCCTGGCGCCTTGCAACAGAGCAAGACTCCGTCTCAAAAAAAAAAAAAAAAAAAATTACTGAAGTCTGGTGTGTATTTTATGTTTACAGAACATGTGAATTTGGAATGGCCATATTTCAAGTGTCCGCAAGCCACCTTAAGCAGGGGCTACCACACTGGACAGGGTAGCTCGTCATGATTCTGCTTTTTTTTTGAGATGGAGTCTCACTCTGTCATCCAAGCTGGAGTGCAGTGGTTCGATCTCAGCTCACTGCCACCTCTGCCTCCTTGTTTCAAGCGATTCTTCTGCCTCAGCTTCCCTAGTTGCTGGGACTACAGCCAGGGTGCCACCGTGCCTGGCTAATTTTTGTATTTTTAGTAGAGACAGAGTTTTACCATGTTGGCCAGGCTGGTCTCAAACTCCTGACCTCAGGTTATCCACTCACCTCAGCCTTCCAAAGTGCTGAGATGACAGGCATGAGCCACGGCCCCTAGCCCATTCTGCTGACTTCTGAAGCCCATAAGGGGCCCAAAGAACCTCCCCATCCTTACGGTGCCACCCAGGAGATCAGGCTTTGCCTGTGCGCTTTCTGCCTTCTCCTCTCCTAGCTAAGGAACTCGTTCATTTTAATCAAGTACTCTGATTCTTTCAACCTTCAAACTCTTTCCCAAGTTGTATCTTTCCAGCCCATTTTATCTCAACTTCTGGCTGAAGAGGAAACCACTCATGTTCATTTCCCACACTGTTCTCCCCTCACTCCTAGATAGACATCCTTTCCACCAAGAAATGTAGAGGGTTTTTGTAGATAAGTCATCTCAGGGGGAAAAAAAAGAATTCATTTCCTGTCTCATGTATTCAGATCATTCCACCAGCGACATCTGTGTGGCCCCAGGCACGGTGTGCTGGGGCTCTGAGCCTTTTTCTCTGTGATTCTCCTGATGCTGCCCTCTTCTTTACCTTCATGCTCCAGCAGGTAGCTAAATGACTCCCCCAGCTCCCGACGTCTCACCTGCTCTTGACAACATCCAGAAGGAAGAGGCTGTGGTATCCCGGGGTCTCTTGTAAGGGTCAGGACATCTTTCTGAAGCCTTCTTCTCTCACATGTCATTGGTCAAAACTGGGTCACATGCCCACCCTAAACCAATCCCAAGCCAGACGAATTAGATGATCATAATTGAATCAGGCCAATCAAGAAACGTTCCCTGGAGCTGGCCTTCTCTGAGTGCGCTGCCTCGTGGAAGATGGTGGTCCCTGAACACAGTTTTATCCTGGAAGAAGGGGTGTGTGGCTGTTGGATGGGCCCCCGCAGGCTGGCTACAGTCTCACATCACTCCCATACTTCTCGACCTGCCCCTGTCCTGCCCCTGTGCTTCCTGTTGCAGTGGAAGGGGTGCTTTGCTCCCATCTGAGGTTCACCACCTCTTACACCCTGGGTTTCATGGTCAGCCACCTCCTCAGGGGCCTCAGCCATTGGTCTAGCTATGTCTGCAGCCTCTCCTTTCTGCTAGTACTTTGCCTGAGCCTAAAAATAAGTACCAGCCGGACTTGGTGGTTCACACCTGTAATCCCAGCACTTTGGGAGGCAAGGTGGGCAGATCACCTGAGGTCAGGAGTTCGAGACCAGCCTGACCAACATGGTGAAACCCCGTTTCTACTAAAAATATAAAAATTAGCTGAGCATGGCAGAGGGTGCCTGTAATCTCAGCTACTCGGGAGGCTGAGGCAGGAGAATCTCTAGAACCTGGGAGGTGGAGGCTGCAGTGAGCCGAGACCACGTCACTGCACTCCAGCCTGGGCAACAGAGTGAGGCTCCGTCTCAAACAAAGTAAGTACCAACCTCATGCATCTGAAAAACAACCACCAACTGCCCTGGACCCTATATCCCTTCTACTCTCCTTCCCTTGCAGCCAAACCTTTTGAAAGAGAAGGAAACATTCCTCTCTTCACCTACCCTCTTCTCTCCCATCCACTCTTCAGGCCCCCAAGTCCCCACCACAGTTGGGCTGCCTAACTGGCCCGCCCCTTGCCGATCCGTTCCCCACTGTGCTGCTGATATGAGCTAAATCTCAGTGCTCCCTTCTATAAAATGGGCTCAATTCCTATCTCATTGAGTTGCTGTGAGGATTAAATGAAACCATGTGGTCAAAGTGCTTAGCTTGGCCCCTGATACATGATAAGCACTCTAAATGCTGTTTAATTCTTCCAAAAGCTATTTCTCTATTTAGCGTCTCTAAATACTGTTTAATTCAAGTCTTTCATCCTGCTTAAAACACTTCACCGTCTTCTGAGGTTCTTTAGGGTCAGATCCTATGAGACCATTTCAGTAGCAGCCTGCATCCCCATTCAATAGCCATTCACCTGCAGGCAAAAGCCATTGACAGTTCTAGAAGCATTCTTGGGCCCTGGGCTTTGTATATATTTTGCTCAGAGAGCATGCCCTCACCATCCCCTGTCCCCTGGCTATGCCATTTGTCCACTGGATAGAGTCCCCTCTGAAAGCAAGAGCCTTCCCTCTCTCCTTGACCTCCCCTGGGGCTTCCTCCCCTCCAGCCTTTGCCCTGGCATTTATCTCAGGGGCATAATTGCCAGTTTACTTGCTGGGCTCCCAACCAAAGAGCAGGGACCTTGGGGACCAATGGGATGTCTTCTTGGGTTTTTATTTTCAGTAGCCAGCAGCTGCTGGGGCCTCCAGAACCACGTGTGGGATGAAATCAACAGGTGAAGTCTAGCAGAGGAGACTGGGTCCTGCAAGAGCACCCAGAACACGGTGTGGTGCAGGCTGCAGTGAGGCCGCAGGCACATGCTCCCGGGGTGTGCGGAGCAAAGGCAGAGATGGGGACCCTGAGGTGTCCCCTGAAGCATGGATAGGATTCCCCGCAGGAAAAAGTGCAGCAGAAGGGCCTTCCTTACAGTGGAAACAATAGGAACAGAGGCACAAATCTGTGGTGTTTTGAGGAGCCGTGGCAGAGCCGCTGTGGCCGGAGGCCAGGGAAGAGCGGAGCTGTTAGGGAGGATGCTCTCGGGGTGGCCACGCACAAGGCACTGGAGTTTATTCCACAGGGAAGGAGTGAGCTGCCAGTAGACCCTGAGCAGCAGAATAGCAATGTGTTAGTCACAATTCCTGCAAGGCAGCCTCTAAATAGGTTGATTTGAGGATATATATATATATATATATATATATATATATATATGTTTTTTTTTTAATTTGAGACAGTCTTACTCTGGAGACCAGCGAAGATCCCTTTACCCCCTTTGTGGGAGAGCAGGGTTGGAGTGCAATGGTACAATCGTAGCTCACTACAGTTTCAGCCTCCTAGGCTCAAGTGATCCTCCTTCCTCAGCCTCCCAAGTAGTTGGGACTACAAGCAGGCACCACCTTGCCAAGCTAATTCTTTTTAGATTTTTTTTTTGTAGAGATGGCAAAGGGCAGAGGAGGGGGTATCAGTTTGTTGCCCAGGCTTGAACTCCTGACTTCAGGCAATCGTTCCCACCTTGGTCACTCAGTGCTGGGATTACAGGCATGAGCCATTGTATCTGACCAGAGGAGAGTTTTTAAAAGGGGCTGTTTGCTAAGGTGTGGGCATGTGTGAAAGAAATCACAAGAAATAGCCAGGTGCAGTGGCTCATGCCTGTAATCCAAGCACTTTGGAAGGCCAAGGTGGGTGGACTGCTTGAGCCCAGGAGTTTGAGACAAGCCTGGGCAACATGGGGAGACCCCATCTCTACAAAAAAATACCTGGGCATGGTGGTGTGCATCTGGGAAACTGTGATGGGAGGATAACTTGGTCCTGGGACGCAAAGGTTGCAGTGAGCCACGATAGTGCCATTGCACTCCAGGCTGGGTGACAGAATGAGACCTTGTCTCAAAAAAAAAAGAGAGATTTCAAGGAAGAGTTTAGTATGTCACACAGTATTGAGAAGCAGCTGGGCACTGGCACCTCCCTGGGCCTAAGGGATGAGGGATGGCACAAATATCAGAACCCCGAGGCCCTCAGGGCTACCTGTCAGGAACTGTGGTCCCCAGCAGAGGGCTGTGGCAGCCCCAGGCCCAGCCACCATCCAGGCAAGGTGGAGAGAAACATCTGGCCCACCTTGCCCAGAAGCCAGAAGGCCAGGGAATCTACTAAGGCAACACACCCTGGTCAGCCCCCAAGGCTGGATCTTGAGGGCAAGGCCAAGACACCCACAGTGTTTAGGAAGCTGGGAACCAGCAGGTAGCAGTGTGTGTCCTGGTCAGCCCTCTCCTCTCAGATGCCAGTCTTCCACACCACCCAGGCTAGTGAGGTGTGGAAGCCTGGCTTAGTGCTGGGAGTATAAAGTTTCCCATGGAATCTTTTCTGTAAACCAGGGTTCTAGTAGTATTTGCTTGATGTCACTTCAGTATTAATCGTGCAAGTCACCTAGAGGGCACAGGGCTACACTTCGGGACATCTGATATGGGTGGAAGGGGAGAGTATAGAGAGGACTTAATGCCAACAGAAATGATTTAGGCTGTTTCTGGAATTCAAAATATGCATTCGAAGAAGGGGGCCAGCCAAAGGGTGTGCTCTCATTCATTGATGCACTTGGCAAACACCGAATCTTTGTGTGCCCTAGACTCTGCAATAGATGCTTAAAGATGTGCAGAAGACCCCGGCTTACTACCGTCAAGGCACAGTCCTATGGGTTAAAGTACTGAGAGTTGGGGAACCCAATCCTGCTCTCACATAAGTTATTTTTTGTTGTTGTTGTTTTGAGACAGCGTCTTGCTCTGTCACCCAGGCTGGAGTGCGGTGGCACAATCTCTGCTCACTGCAACCTCTGCCTCCCAGGCTCAAGTAATTCTCCTGCCTTAGTCTTTTGAGTAGCTGGGATTACAGGCATGCGCCATCATGCCTGGCTAATGTTTGTGTTTTTAGTAGAGACAAGGTTTCATCATATTGGCCAGGCTGGTCTCGAACTCCTGACCTCAGGTGATCCACCGCCTCAGCCTCCCAAAGTGCTGGGATTACAGGTGTGAGTCACCGTGCCCAGCCTGTCCAGAAGTTCTTGTAGCAAAGAGGGGATACCTTTCATTCTACAGCTGGAAATAAAAGATTTAACAGCAAATGGATGGCAAAAGTCTCATTTGCATAATTTTCCACTGAAGTATTAAAAGGTAATTCAGCAAGTTTAGCTGGCTGATATCCAACCTGGGCTTAATGAGGGAAAGGTGGGGAGGACAGGGAGCCCCAACCGTCCAAAGGGGTGGGAAGAATTCCTTGGAGCAGATAGATGAGAACTGAGGACAGAACACACCTTGCCTGAAATCTGTTGTCTCTGCCCGCAGCCGAGCTGGGGCGACTGCAAAGCCTCCTCTTTTCAAGATGAATGGGAAGATGCAGTTGCCGCTGGTTTTTATCATGGATGGCTTAGCTTAGAATTATTTGGCTCTTAGACTCACACCTGTTCTTCTCGCAGGTGACCATCTACCTGGGGAAGAGAGACTACATAGACCATATCAGCAATGTCCAGCCTGTGGGTAAGTTGCTTGGAGAAAATTGTAATGCTGTTTTTCCTTTAAGTCATCAAATCACTTTGTATTTTTAAAAATCCGGAGGGGGAGGAGAGAGATCCAAGATGGCCGACTATTAGCAGCTCAGGATTGTAGCTCCCAGAGAAAG
>CAUYQU010006391.1:0-72188 GCA_963574635.1 Cheracebus regulus
TATAGAGATAAGTATGCAAAGTTACATTTTTCAAAATTTTACTTAGTTTATCTCAGGTAATAGACACTTACTTTTAAAGCTCTGATAATGTACATCCAAAGAATTATAAATAGTTCTACTATAAGGACACATGCACACGAAATGATTTTTAAATCCTGGAGGAAGCTCAGTTTCTGGACAACCTAAACTCATTTTGGTTTGCAAAGTATTTTATGCATATACGTTTACTTTTGGAGGGGAAGGTAATGTTACGGGATCCTTAGAGTATTGTTTCACCAGAAAGAAACCTCTGTGGCTGGCGGTGCCTCTGCTTGGATTTTGCTCGTGCCCAGTGGGCTTGTTCTGCCCACTTGGCCTATCAGGCTGAACTTGGCTCATGCTACCAGCCTAGATCCCATGCGTGATAAGGACAAGCCAGGCACGGATCAGCAAAGGGCGTGTGAGTGACCAAGCACTGGATCTGGCCATTGTGCACAACCACGCGTACTGGCTGCCATGGGAAAGGCAGCTCCAGGCACCTGCTCTGTGTGAGGCTGCGGCTGGACCGGATGTACTGCAAGCTACTTCCACGGCAAGAACCAGCATCTGGAAAAAGGGAAAAGGTTACAAACCACTGTTCTGGAATGCCTTAATGTAACATAAAGGCTTAAAATGGACTAGAATCTGAACTTCTTTTACATTTCTGTCTCCCAAGTCCAGTGAACCACATATTTGTATTAGAGATGAGAATTTATGCTGGGCCCTCATCCACAAAGCTTTGTAAGCAGTTGACACTTGGAGTGCACCAGAGGGTTTGCTGTGTTCTAGGCCCTGGCACCATCTGACACCATCTTAACCCTCATATAACAAAGGGATGTCTTAGACCAAAGTCCCTAGAACCCAGAGGGTCTGGGTGGGCATATATAGCATCTGTTATGTGAGCATATTTAATATTTGTGTATTGCTCCTATTATTTTTTTAATTAGCCTTTCACTAGTTTAAGCATTCTTTAATTATTCCTGAAAACATTAATATTTGTCATTTCTCTTTTTTTAGTTCCGAGGATGTATTTGCAAAAGTCTGCTAGAGGAAATAATAGTTACTTTAGAATAATATGAGGAGTTTTACTGCCATAGGTGATTCTCAGATAAGGACAAAGCCCATAATTTTATGGTTTTTCCATATTTTGAAGATTAATTTTTTGTCCTTCAGAGCTTCATTAACTTTACAATTGGTATTTATGAAAACCCAAGGAGACACAGTAACGGGGTGCAATGATGAATTTAGACAGTTTCTGACTTCAGAATACTTACAGGTGAATGAAGAAGATTGGTATACAGACTATAACAGTAGTAGAAGACAGTTGGAAAAAACACATGGGAGAGGAAGAGAGCTTCAGAATATGTGAGACTAGATGGCTGCAAGATTTGAGACTGTATCATTTGAGTTCTAGTAAGGACCATTCAGGGGTATTGGTGAAAGAGGGAGGTGCTAAATGTTGAAAAATACTTTCCAAGCATCTGTGTGGATGAGTTGTCAGGAGCAGGCAAATGGAGTATAGAGCCTTACCTAAGAGCTTGCACTGCCCTTAAAACTGTTATTTCATGGTACTGTATCATTTTTTAACAGTAGTGTAACCAAATCCTTCTGTATTATTTTCTCTCCCCTAAGATGTGCCTCCCTCCCTTTTTAATTTTTCCAGGGCAACTGTCTTTATTTTTATTTTATTGTTATTTTACTTCATTATCCACTCATTTACTTATTTATTTGTCATTATGTTCAGTATTACCTTGTTCATGTAGTAATTCTTTGTGGCTTACTCAAATTATTTGTCTTCTGATCTGATATTTGTTTTCTAGTATAATTTTACTCTTTCAAAATAAGTATAACTCAGGTATAAGCAAGGTACTTGCTGAATGAATCCCTTTTTACTACAAAACTGTAAGCAGTGCTCTCAGTTGTGGTATCTAACATAAGTCTCATAATATTTGTTCTGTGAGGTAGGCAGTCTCAGTGTCCTTATTCCACAGACAAGGAAGCAAGCATACTCCCCTAGGTAGAGGGATTCGTTATCACACAGCCAGTGAATGATGGAGAAGGACTCAAACCTGAATAGGCTGTTGATGTTTAAGTCTGTTATTAGCTAAGAATAATCCACGGTGTTTACTATAGCAAACAGGACATTGTACCAAGGGGTATATAAAAAGATTCATATATACTCCTTGGTTGAGTTTGGGATTGACTGTACTCTTTAACTGTTTATAGTATTCTTTTTTGTTATTTTTATGTGTGTTTGTGTTTTCTGGTATGTAAGACTTTTGAAATCATAGCTACTCATTAAAATTTTTTGGTGATAAAAGTTATTTAAACTTCTGATTTTTTGCAGTATGTGACACTAAAAGAGATGCCGGCTGTGCTTGTTTTCAAAGATGGAACTTACTTTGTTTATGACGGTAAGTTCCGAATCTTTAACCCATGTAAAACATTTAAGATTAAAATGTCTGTTATACGACTTAGGTCTAAAGATTTTGTAAATGCTACTACTGTTTAATGAGAATAACAGTTCTCATTACTTGAATGGACTGATGTTTTGGGTTTTTTTTTCCACCCATCAACTTTAAATTTTTAGTTATTTTATTCTGAGTTTTACCTACACAACTTTTTTTTGTTGTTTGTTAAATTATATGCCTTTTTGATGAATAAATTCTATGTGATTTTTATACATTAAAAAGTTGAGAATTAATTTTTTTGAAGTAACATTTCAGATACAGAAAAAGACTTAAAGAAATAACACATGTTCCATAGTGTTGAAGCCCCTGTGTTTCCCTCTCTAGCAGCATTTCCCCTTTGCTATTAGAAGTAACTGCTTACCTGCTCTTCAGCATTTCTTCATTGAAGCAAATACTTGGTCTGTTTTTAAGATATTTTAATTGTGATGTCAAACATTCATCATAGTAAACAGAATGTTAAATAAAGCCCTGCATACCCATCACCAAAGTTAAGCACTTAACAAGATCTTTGCTCATCTTGACATTTGCTCCAACTTCAACTTTCAATTTGTTGAAATACTTCAAAGAAAATTGTAGTGGCATTTCATCACTATGTGCTTTGTTATGCATCTCTTTACACAGTGTAGACTTTTTATTTTTAAATAAACCATGTGCAGCTGCAACACCTAACAGTGTTCCTTGGTATTTTCAAATAGATACTTACATGGTTTCCAAACTGTGTTCTGAGGTACCCCAGGGCGGCACAGCAAACTCACAGGGGCTACTGGGAATATTTTAAATTTCAAGGGAAACAGTGGAACTTGACATCTGTAGGACACCACACAGCCATTCAAAAGCAAAAGTGAATGCAGTCTCACCTGATAGTCTTACTAACATTCTATATTCTAATTGAATAAAATTAAAAATTCAGTTTGCCGTTCTCACTAGCCACATTTCAATGCTTGGCGGGCTCCTGTGGCTTGTGGCTACCATGTTGGAGGCCAGATATGGAGCATCCATTCATTGCAGAAATGTGTTCTAGAATATGGTTATTTTTCTTATTGGAGTCTATGTAACAGAAAGGAAACTAAGACTAGATGAGAGCAGTAGACTTTGAATTGCTTAAATAATTCAAATAAATAGAAGATTTTCAAGAAAAGAAGCAATTTGTTTTAGTATAAGTAGAATTTTAATTGTTTTGACAGTCATGTTGTTAAGACTACATTTCTAATCTTTATTGTCTTTAAATAAATATGAGAGCTAAATTTGATTTGTTTCTATAGATAATAACTACCCAATTATGCTGTCTTACAAAAGGTACTATTTACATCCTTAACTTGACATTTTCATTTTATTTACAAAGTAATCTGTGAGGTAAGTAATAAGGCAGATTAATACCCCAGGATTACAAAGAATATAGCTGAGAATGTTAGCTAAGAAGACAGACATATAATTAAATAGTAGGTTTATCATATGCTTATTCAGCCATCCATTAATTGGATGTTTACTGAATGTCTGTATTAGACATTGGGCTTAAAAAAGAACTTCAGAGAAACTGGCATAAATGAAAATATGAGAAGGAAAATAATTTATAGCTACACCTAGTCTATTCACCTGCTCTTTGCTTGCAGTACTCCTCATATAATAAGCACTTAATGTACATGATCTTATATTTGATCATTATAACAATGCCTTAAGATCAGTATTCTTACCATTTTACATATAAAGAAACAGTATTAAAGAATTTTTTTTTCATGTTAAAATACTTAATCAATGATATCAAAATTTAGTCTTCAAATTTCATGTTCTTGTTCTACTGTGAGTTTCTTAGCAATTCAGAGAGCGTCTTTTTTTTTTTTTTTTTTTTTAAACTATATCTGTTTAAGAATAAATAGATATTTAAATATAAACAGATATCAGGTGTTTGAGCATGTCTAGGAAAGCACCCTCTTGTTTCAAATATGTTCTCCCACGCTTAAGGAAGACAGGAATATGATCTGGTAAGTTTCTGTAGGTATTATAAAGGCCACATTTTTCTAACCTGCATTAGCATTTAGAACCTGCCTGACGCATTCAGGCAAAGCAAAGGCTTTACTTTGAATCTTTATTTTAAATATTTAATTGTTGCTAATGTTTAGAAGCACTGGAATAGGGACTCAGGGAGATACTTTCTTATATATATAATTTAAGCTTTTATTTTAGATTCAGAGGCTACATGTGCAGGTTTGTAACATGCGTATATTGTATGACGCTGAAGTTTAGGGTATAAAAAAGCCATTAGCCAGGTAGTGAGCATAGTACCCAGTAGGTAGTTTTCTAGCCCTTGTCCTCCTCCCCCTTCCCACCTTCTGGTAGTCCTTAGTTTCTGTGTTCCCAACTTCATGTCCATGTGTACCCAATGTTTAACTTCCACTTATAATGAGAACATGTAGTATTTGGGGTTGTTTATTTTCTAATGAAATTCAAATTGATCACTGTGTAATCTTGTAGAAAGTTTACTTTTAGCTTGGAGTGGACTTTGTGGCCCAGTAATCAATTTCCAGTTTTATGCTTATTTTCCTAATTTGTAAATTTAAATTCATGAATACTTGTATTACTTATTTTATGGGTTTGATAACTTGAAAATGTTTTATTTAGTAATGCAAGAAAAAGCGTACATTTCAGGAAGTCATTAAAATCCAGTCCTCAATCAGATGTATTGATAGGCTTTTACAGACATTTACTCTACATCAGCTTCTTTTTTATGCAGTTGTAATAATTTTTAATAATTACTTCAGAATTTTATTTCTAATCAGGATGTAATATTTCTCTGAGATATTATATTTCCTATCTACTTAGCAGAGCAAGTATTTTATATTGGAAAAAAGCTAATGTACTGTGGTTTCATATGTGTGTTTGTGTTAGTTGTATCTTTGAGAAAGAGTTGTAAACTAGAAAGAATATCATAAAGAGAGAAGAGCAAATAAATTATAATAAAAATTACCTATAGTGCTATGACCCAAGTATAACCATTGATCCAGAGTAACCATTTAGGAATAACTGACTTCATTTTATCATTCTATGAGTTTATCTTTTCATAGTTTTTTTTTTATTTTTACAAAGCTACAGTTACACTGTTATATATTGTTTTGTAACCTATATTGTTTTGTAATCTGTTTAATATTTTTTTTAATAAATGATCTTAACATGTACCAAAATGTATTTAAATTATTTTCAATTTAGAATATTTTTATTATTTCCTTTATTTTTAATTATTTTTATGCTATTTTTAATGATGGTGTAATGAAGATTGCTTTGTGCGTCAATCCTTCCGTACATTTGATTGTATGCTTGCAATAAATTCCTAAAAATAATATTTATGGAAGTATGTCAGGCATTTTATACCTATTACCAGATTAAAGCTATTATAACTGTCTTAAACTCATACTATAATTTGTCAACTTTGTCATGGTTTTAAGAGTATGAAGATGGTGATCTGTCATCATGGATCAACAGGGAAAGGTTTCAGAATTACCTTGCTATGGATGGCTTCCTCTTGTATGAACTTGGAGACACAGGTAATAAGCGTATGTACAAGTCTCTATCACGTTACATGATTTTTCTTTATTTAAAATCTTATTTTGTAGGAAACGAATTTAAACTCTATTTTATAACTTAATTTTTTATTTTAGACCTGAATGCCAGTTCTTTATGAAAACATAAACTGATATTACCAGAAGATACACCTTTGCATGTGGGTCAGTGATGAGCTAAAGAGATGGTTTACTACTAGAACTGATGGTGACAAGGAAAACAAAAAGCCTGGGTAATAAGAGAGTTGGAAAACATAATCAACTAAGAAGCTATACTCAGGAGACTGATTTTGTAATAGGAGTTAAAATGAAACTTAGCATAACCTATTTATAAGGCCTGCTTTTACTTGTCAAAAGAAACTATAAATTGAATTGGCATGGTTTCTTAGTTACACTGTTGAAAATGACGGGAAACACAAATATAAACACAAGTACAAAAATGCAAGCTATAAGAAGCCACTTATATGGTCTCATAAATGCAAACTACAAAAATTATAAGAAGCTAAGTTTTAGAGGAAAGTGTTTTATAAATTTATAGCAAATTAGAAATGAGAAATCATGGTTATTGGTGCCACATTTGTTTCCATTAGTAACTTTATGATAGGTAGGATGGAAGTATAGCTTTAGAGTAAAACAATGAGAAAATTTTATTCAAGGCTCAATTTTTTTTAATGTAAATAATAGGCATGGGGTTTCCTCTTTATGATTGCTGCTCTTAAATCTAATAAAAATTAGAGACATTTTTGCATGTTCTCCTGTTTGTAACATTTTGGGGGGATGCTTTCTGTTCTGTTCCTGAGCTTGCTTTTAATGTTCTGTGTCTGGTGATATTTCTGCCTTTGCTTGTCTTTACAGAAAGAGCTGTATATTAGCTCATTATTGGAAGTTACTGGGGACAGTGTCAAAGACTGTGGTTTTGCCTTTTGAATCTTTCAGACTCACATGAAAAGAAAAGGGGAAATGTAGGAATACAGTAGTTTTGCTTTGTATAGTAATCACAGGAGATAATGTGACCTTGAGGTGATTAAAACAGGTGGCTATGGCTTAACACTTCCTTTCCCAGATTAATTTGGAAACAGAAGTATGCTCTGACAGTGTTCTTTTGTGTGTCCGACATAATTGCCCTTGTTAGCTCTTCACCCAACCTGTCCCCTTATGCTAGTACCACAGCAGCCTCCTGATACTCTGCGGCTTCAGACACCTCGTGTCTTTCTCAGAAGTTCTAACTCTTGCCTGTATCTCCAGCCTCGTTTCACTCTAGCCTCTCCCCACACTCTTCCTTCTCGAGCCACACTAACCTTTTAGTTTCTTTTGTTTTGTTTTTTTTATTGTTTTATGATTTTTACCCAACTTTGCTTGACACTAGTTTCTTGAAAAAGCTATGCCACTTGGACCAAAGCACCTTTTTACATGCTTTTTTCTTTTCTTGGAAATATGCAGTTAATTCATATTCATCCGTCAAACTCTGACCAAATACTGCTTTCTTAGGAAAATCTTCACTGACTCCCTCAAAGTACATCAATATACTCTGTAATTTTTTTATAGCAGTGTATTCTTATTTCTAACGGGACATTTATTTGATGAAAATGTCCCAGCATTTCTACTGTGTTGTGCTTTCACAAGTGCAGAACATTGTCTATGTTTGCTCATCACCATGTCCTCGTAACCAGCCCAGTGTGCGATACATTATTTACACTCAATAATTGTTAAATTAATATGTGAGAAACTGTGTCTGTGTTTCTTAGAACGCTGTTGGTCTGTGGGAGGATGCTCTGCACATTATAGACATTTTGAAAAGAAAAAAAAACGAGGCATTTGAAAATTAAAGAAGCATATAATACAAAAAAAATGAATAGTAAATTAGGTGTTTCAAGAAGGTAGATATCATTGTGAACTGTTTTCATCAGAGAGTTAAAAGAAGATTCAAGATTGTATAGAATTTAGAAAGGTGTTTTAGAAGTATGAATTAGAAGTGACATTAAAATACAGGGATAATAAAGATTATTGATTTAATCCTACATGTATGTACCTGCTCTGAGCTAGGTTTATCCCCATATTTAATCTTAATTCTCCCAATAACCATGAAATAGGTATTTACTAGTTGAAGTTTACCGAGGCATTTCCCTATTCCTCTGTGGCTTGGTATGGTGGGTATGGTGCCTAGAACATGATAGACACTGCTGTATAGCAGTGTTTGCTCTTCTGATTCCAACACCACTGTTCTGGTTTTTACATCATGCTGGCTTCCTAGAGGGTATCAGGATACATATGCTTTGTGTTCTATTTAGGGTTTAGTAAATGTGTGTCAGTTTAATTCTGCATGTTATACCTGGCAAGTGTGATCCATGGTACCTAAGGCAATGGCCATGTAAAAATCATTTTCTTATTCTTCTAGACCATTGTTTTAGGGCTATGGTAATTCTTGGTGGACTTGTTTTTAATCAACTTCTTTTTTAGCCTTTGACAAAATAGTTACCTTAGTCAATTTGTAGGGTGTAGGGAAAAAATACAATTCAAGCTTGTAAGTTGATATAAAAAATACAATTTAAGTATATAAATTATTACATATTTACTCTTATTTACATTTTGGGGTGGGAAGTGGAAGGGAATTTGTCACCTAGAGTTGACTAATTCACTGATTCACTCTACAAACATATACCATAATGTGTTGTTTTGATTTGATATAATATGTAGAATGATTGGAATTAAATTCTAGAAATACTTTACTGATTTCCTACTCAAAACTATAGTGATAATTGAACAGTTTGTGTAATAAAGGTGATTGAATTCAGATGTGTCATTCTTTATTTCAGGAAAGCTTGTGGCTATTGCAGTTATTGATGAGAAAAATACATCAGTTGAACATACCAGGTATAATGCCTTAATAGAGTTTTAAGCTTCAGATGTTCATTTCAGACTGCATGGCTTTAGATAGACTTGATATATCCTACTTTTCCTGCAGCAAATAGATGTGAGACAGCAGATACTTTAATTGAAAAATTGTATTTTTCAAGTGCAGAGATGAACTAATGATATGTTTGTTCTTCTACAGATTGAAGTCAGTTATTCAGGAAGTTGCAAGAGATTACAGAGACCTCTTCCATAGGTAGGTGCTTACATTCTGAAAGATTCCTTTATTTTTGTTTAATACCATTTTCTAATATAGTAAAGCAAACTTAGTAGTATTTCATGCTTTTAGAGGTGAATCAAGGAAATGAAGTTAAATAACAGTAGTCCTCGCTTATCCACAGGAGATACATTCCAAGACCCCCAGTGGATGACTGAAACTTTGCATAGAATAGAACGCTGTGTAAACTAGATTTTTGTCTGTACCTAAATACCTATGATAAAGTTTAATTTATCTATTAGGTACAGTAAGAGATCAACAGCTGTAATTAATAATAAAATAGAACAATTATAACAGTACACTGTAATAAAAATTATGAATATGTTTATTTCTGGAATTTTTCATTTAATATTTTCTGACCATGGTTGAACATGGAGAACTGAAACCACAGAAAGTGAAACTGTGGGTAAGCGGGGGACTACTGTATAGCACGTTGCTTTTCAGCATGAATTGTCTGGATCTTTAAATTCATTGATAGTATGTCCTGCAAGGTAAAAAAAAAAAAGAAAAGAAAAAAAGAAAAAACACTTTGAGCTATAATTTGTATCATACCTGCTTTCTGATAGGATTTGAGGGCGCATTTTATGTAAGGAAAATATGCACAGGTACTTATAATTGGGTATAAAGTTAAATGAGCAATCAGATGTCAGAAGTAGGCAGATGATTATCGTAACAGAAACTCACAAGAATAACTGAATATAAAAATGGCATCAGAAATGCGTTTTTTGCTTTGTGCTGAACCATTGTTGCTACCATAAAGGATAGTCAGTATAAATGTATTTTATTATTGAATTATTATTTCTTTTCTATTCTGAATCTTCTACTGATGGGTCATTGTATATATAGTTTTCCTCTTACATAGTATGTAGCGTCTTCTGATTAGTCATTTTTTTAGAGAAAATGGATAATTTTTCTTAAACGTATTTCAGGTAGAATAGTTTGTATGTCCCTGATTTTAAACATGCATAGACCAAATAGAAATGTCTTAGAATTTCCTTTACTCATGTATTTATGTCTCAGAAGCTGGTAGAATTTACACTCTTATCTATATTTATTGTGTTTGATTTACATGTGAGATATTTACAGTTTCTGGGCTTACTGAGGCCTAAAGTTAAGTTCATTGTTTTGTTTACTTTTCTGGTATTTAATGAGCTCTCTCTCTTTCTCTCCACATCCCCTTGCCTTTTTGTTTATTTATTTATTTTTGGTTGTTGTTGGTTAGGGATTTTCAGTTTGGCCATATGGATGGAAATGACTACATAAACACCTTGTTGATGGAGTAAGTAAAGTGCTGAATGATTTTGCCATCAAATCTATTAATTTTGAAATTTGTTTCTGAGATAAAGGTAGAAGGATTAAATAGCTGAAAAAAAGCAAACTATTGACTTATTCAGATGCAGATATTCTCCCATGAAATATTTTACTTTAGTTTTCAAATTCTGTATTTGAAACTTACCGACTTTAATATTGCTCTGTAGTAAAAAAAAAAAAAATTATCTCCTGATTTAATATTTTTTAGTATTCTGAAAAGAAGACATTGTTTCAGAACTTGTAAATTTTATAGCTTCTGCTTAATACATACCTTGAGAAGTTTAGTTTTAATGGGCAATATAACTATTTAATAGAAATTGTTTAGCATTCAAAAACTAATTGTTCTAGAATTTAATAGATTAAAATAACTTTGTAGGAAAATATGCAATTTTAAAATAATTTTTATTTAAAATTATGATGTAAAGACTTAAATAGAAAATGTTTAGCATTCAAAAACTAACTTGTTCTAGAATTTATTTTTTGAGACTAAATTTGTAGGGAAAGAAGTGGTTTTAAAATAATTTTTATCTATTTAAAATTACGATGTAAAGATCTAATTTGCCACTTCACAAGACTGATATTAGAAAACATTTACCAAACCCTGTTCTGAATTAATAAATTTGAAACAAGAACCCCCTCTATTCAGTGAACAATTACTGAGTATTTACTGTATGTTGTACACTGTGTTAGACGCTGTTGATACAAAAATGAATAGAGTCCCTGTCTTCAAATGCTTACAGTTCCCTGGATAAGACCGCAAATGTTAATTGCAAAACTGTATGAAAAAATCTATGTAGGACAGGGCTCTGGACATAGAGACACTTTCCCATCCTTACCACGCTCCCCTCACCTGTACCCATTATACACGAAGGTGGAAGCACTTAGGCAACGTTTTCTGGAAAAGGCAATAATTAAGAAAAGGTCTAAAGAGTGAGAAGTTAGCTGAATGAAGAACGCAGGGAGAGGATTTCAGACAGAACATAATAGCAAGTATGGCAGGTAGTAGGAAAACTGGGATTAGGAGAGTGCTAGAGAAATAAGCTAGCCTCTAAAGTGAAGATGGGGAAATCTCACTACAAATACACTAACTGTTATCCAGCAGCATTGAGGGCCCAGTGGAAGTTCCACAACATGATGTGGTGTTTTGGTTTTCTCCAGCTTTGCTTAGTATCATAGGTGTAGCAAATGCCTTTATTCATTATTGTAATATATTAGGTTATGTTGGTGTCTTCCATTTTCTAAGTAAGAACACTGAGCGAGGAAGGGAGTAAACTTAACAAATCTAAAGGAACATTTATTATTTTCATCTAAAATCTTGAAATATAATGTAGCGTTACCTTACTTCATTTATCATCCTTCTCATTTCAGTAAGAACTTAAGAGGGTTTGCCAAAGATAAAGTACCAGATACAGGTTATAATGAAGAATCAAGACAGAGTATCTATACAGTTATTAAAGGGACTGTTGACCCTTGAACAACCTAAGTTTGAATTATGTGGTTCTACCCATAGGAATTTTTTTTCAATACATGTATGTAAAAATTTTTTGAGATTTTTGATAATTTGAAAAGACTTAAAGATGAATTGCATATCCTAGAAATATCGAAAAAATAAAAAGGTATGTCATGAATGTGTAAAATATATGTGAGTACTAGGTCAATTTGATCATTTACTAACATAAAATATACCCAAATTTATTAAATAGCTTCTGTAATTATAGCTACTGAGATACCAGTAAATATCAGAATGCTTTTTATTGTTGTGTTCAATGTATATTTTTAATTGTTTTTATATTTTCAGTGAATTGACAGTCCCAACTGTGGTTGTACTGAATACTTCAAACCAACAATATTTCCTGCTAGATAGGCAGATTAAGAATGTTGAAGACATGGTCCAGTTTATTAATAACATTTTGGATGGCACAGTAGAAGTAAGTTGTTCACTTCTATTTCAAAGGGATGATGGGTAGGGGGTAGAGGAGAAACTAGTTCATTTCTTTATTTCTGATTCTGAATAGTTGGACATCAGTGGGGAGTAGAGGGCTGGGCCTTCATAAATTGCTTCTCTCCAGTTATAGGCAGAATAGAGTTTCAGATACAGAAGGTTCTTCTATGGCAGAGATTGCTAAAAGATGGACATGTCCTTTTACGGGTTATTTGGAGGATATTTTTGGTTGTCATGGTGATGGGGAGGCACTGGCATATAAGTTTGAGGACTAGGGATGCTAAGAGGCCTGCATTGTGTGGGGTAATCTTAATAGTGAACTTGCCTGGCTCTTAGTATGTTTCTAGATCCAAAAGTACAATTGGATTGAATTGTTAGGTTTGTTTTTCTAAGAAAATCTGCAAATAAGACTACAGTTTCTTAAGAAATAAGGAAATTTACTGAGAATACAAGCCCCAAGGAAATATCTAGACTTAATTCTATAAAATATTTCTCAGAAATAAGTGAATAGATAGTCTTAATTTTCTATCATTTTTCTATAAATTTTAACTACCATGTTTTTCAAACTGTGAATCGCAACCTATATTAGAAAGTCACGAAACCACTGCAAGTCACAATCAGGTTGTGACCAGCATGCATCTTAATTCAGTAGACTAGAACAGAATTTAAAAGAAAGAGCCTTCATTGCTTTTGTGAAATTTAATAACTGTTTTGTGAGAGTTGTTTCAGTTTTACACAAACTGTTTTTAAAATTGGCTCACAGATTAACAAACCTAACTACTTTGGGTCAAGGTGAAGAAGTTTGAAAAACACTTTAAAATTATTTTTTGAAAATAATGTGTTGAAGTGAAACTCACCTATATAAATAAGCAGTCGTCTATTTTTGAGTTAGTGGAATGCAACTCAGACTGTTTTACAAGAGACTTTATTGTTTTATAGAGCTTGCAAATTAAAAAAATGAACCAGGTTGCAGGTACGGCCGAATACAGGATTCGATTGATTTTTATCAGGAATTTTTTTCTCTGGGCCTTTCAGCACTTTCCATCTTCAGGGAGCCTCTCCCTGCACAGTGGGGAAGGTATCCTGCATCAGCTCTGGTTTTGCAATCCCAGCTAAACTCAAAAGCTGGTTAGGCTGTACTCAGGAGTAGGTCAGCTTCAGCCAAGCTGAATAGACATTGTGAATAGAGGAGGAGGAATTGTTTAGAGTAGGATCAGGGTGAATTAATACAAGCAGGCAGGAGGAATGCTGGACAAGAAACCCAACAAAAAAAAACAACATTAAATGTTTACCACATGGCCATTTCAGGTGATTATGTGATACTTGGAGTCAACAATTTGGCCTGCAATTGTAAGGTTATGTAACACCAAAAAAGTGAACTAATAGTACTTAAATAATTTATTTTTATTTTCCTTTTTTGAAGGCCCAGGGAGGTGATAGCATTTGGCAGAGATTGAAAAGAATAGTATTTGATGCCAAATCTACTATTGTGGTAAGTTGTGACAGTTTATGTGATTGATAACTAAGAACATGTAGGTTCTTTATGTCTAGCCATGGTAAAAATCTGAATTTGAAAAGAATAGGTCAAAATATGTCTTTAATTTTTAGGATATGACTAGCCACTATTTAAGAAAATATATTTATCAGGTTGAAATTGTTTCTCTATTTTTTTTTGTATGATTTATGAATTAAATTCAGAATCAATTAACTTGACAGTATGACTCAGAAGATTTTTATTTCTGCAACCTACCATGTAAATTTTTTACCTGGTAATTTCTATGACTTGTTGAAAGTACAGATAATTTGAAATTTGTAGTTCCATTACATGCTGTCTTCTGTAAATTGGTCATTTTTGTTGAAGAAAATGATGTATGCCAGGAAGTCACTTCCTTTTATTTAGCAGGAGGAGTCAGAAAAAAAAAAATTTAGATCTTAAAATTTAAACATCCTTGTTAATTTTGTACTTTTCCCTAGTTGGTAAATAATTAGGCTTATTTACAGATTTTTTTCCTTCTTCCCTTTTTCTCTACTTTTTTTTCTTTTATTCTTTTCATAGAAGATTTTAAATGTGGAATTAAAAGGTGATGGATCAAATCCTTTCTAACAGTGTTTTCTTTCGTTTGTCCCAGTGTTTATTCACAGTTGTTATATGTAAGTAGAATATTAACAATGCTGGATAAATTGACATGTCTGCCCATTATTACACGTCTTTCTTGTTTTTATAATTATACTTTCCAAATATATTTTCTCTACTTTCTTCACTGTCACCTCTCACCTGATTATTTCTGCCATTCAAATTTCCTCTTCCTTTTACTCTATCAAACTAATGTCCATTCTCACCAATTGCCTACTAATGATTAGATCCCTTGATGTATTTCCCCAGGATTTCTTTGAAGCATCCCTTCCTTGGCGTTCTTCTTTTCCTTGCTGCTTTGAATATCGCCACTCCCCTGCTCCTGCCCCATCTCTCCAGTCAGTGTTTTCAGCATCCTTATCCTCCCTTTCCCCTTTTCAGTTCTTGGATCTGAACCTTCTTGCTTGAAACTCTTAAGAAATTGTTCTTACTATCCCAGCTTTGACTGTCAATCACCCTGACAGCAGAGGAATTCCTAAATTTGCTTGAGCCCTAAACTTAGTTCCCCTTGTCCTTCTTGAGTTGTTATGTGGGCCTTTTCATTCATTGTGGCCCAAAGCAGTTATAAAAATATGGCTAAGTAAATTCTGGGAATCCTTGGTTTATTACTTGCATAGTATCCATCAATTTGCTCTATTTTCCTGTTATCACGAGCATGGATTGGGCCCTAATTACATTCTGTCTAGCTGCTACTCTCACTTTCACCTGGTTTCCATACTTCCTCTTGCTCAGTCTCCAGTCTACAGTGTATTCCACTACTCAAATACTATTACTAAAATAATCAATTTTGATCACTTTCCTTCCCTTTTCCAGGAGTGTACATCAGAATATTCTGTCCATCTAAAGTATTTTCCTCATTGGATTTTTAATATTAGGTTTTGCCAGTGCAAATTGCCTGGTGCTTACCTGTCCCATATCCTGCCTCCTTCTTACTCATCCTTAAATTCCTACCTAAAAAACACACCTTTATTCTGTGAAACTTTCTTTTACTATCTCAATCCACAATGGTCTATTTCTTCTCTGAACTTGTCTATGTTCTCAAGAGTTATAGTTGCAATTCATGCCGTATATTATAATTGAAAACCCTGTTCATTAAAATTACTTTTACTTTTCTGGGAGCTGTGAAGATAGTACGTAAATTGAGGGAAATTAACAAGTTAATGAGGCTTTAACTGCTAATCAGATAAGTAAAAAAATATTAAAAATGTCATGTGAAGAGAGTGTGTGTGTACCTTCTTTGTGGTGAAAATTCCAGCCTTCTCCAAAAGCAGATTCCTGTAGTTTGGGAAACAACTCTAAAGCTGCTGGGCGCACATAGTAAGCATCATAAAGACACCTTTGTAGTTAATGTGAGAAAAACTCAGTTTCTTTAGGAAAGATTATAGAGTATTTGATGCCTTTTTCTGCTGCTAATCACTGATTCTACACACACACACACGTATATGCAGCATATAAAAATCTCTTAAGTTACTGCTGAAATAATTGACTTCAATTCATTGGAACTAAAGACAAGTTGAGTAGCAACAAAAGAAAGAAATCTGTAGGTTTCAAACTCGTTTCGTGCTTTATATATCAGAATTACATCTGAGGGGAACTGAGTTTTAATTCTCTCTCCACAGTCTATATTCAAGAGCTCACCACTGATGGGCTGCTTTCTCTTTGGCCTGCCACTGGGTGTCATCAGTATCATGTGCTATGGAATCTACACAGCTGACACAGATGGAGGTTATATAGAAGAACGATATGAAGTGTCTAAAAGTGAAAATGAAAACCAAGAACACATAGAAGAGAACAAAGAACAGCAGGAGCCAAGCAGTGGAGGATCTGTAATGCCCACAGTGCAGGAGCCCAAGGATGTATTAGAAAAGAAGAAAGATTGAGACTTGATTGCTAGAAAATATTTGATAGGACTTCAAATTATTAAAGAGTCTATTTATTGAATTTAGACATTTAACCATGATCTTTACAGAAAAGAACATTTTATTTGTATTTTGCTAATATCAACTGCATGGATTAAAGTAGTCCCTTCGTAGATGGGGAAGTATTTGGAGCAAAGAGATGAACAGTTTTTCTAAAACAAACAGAGCATTCCATCAAAATTTACCTTACATACATGATTAGAACAGATCAGTTCTGTTTGCATGTTTCTCTATCTCAATATTCCGTGACAAAAAGTTAAGATTCTTGGGCAGAGTATTTAAATGGTCAGTCAGGTAGAAGATACATGTATGATGTAGAAAAATAATACCTCCACCTGCTGCCATCCATTTTCCTCATATATTTTGGACAAGATTTCTATGGACAAAATTCAGTCTTTAAAATTTAGGCACTTTAAGGAGAACTAATAACTTTTTTCGTGTATCAAATTAAGATTATGAGGTTAAAAATAATGTGGTTTTATATAGCATAGTGGTTTTATTTTGTTAGTTATTTTTAAAAGGAGAAGAAATGTTACTTTTTAACTTTATACTCAGTTACATTATCATAAATTTTCATATGGGCATAGATAATGGGGGAAAAAAGTCTTCTGATTGGCTTTCACAAAATAAACAGGATTTACTGGGAATAATGTTTCAGCCCATTCCCTGGAATACCCTTAACAGATATTTTATCAGTTATTGTAGGTTGGGAAGGGTCTCTGTTAATCCACCATGCTTCAGCAGAACAGCCTAGTGTTTTGTTTCATTTCTATTTTATATATTGAGATTTCTTCTAACATTTCCTTTGATAAAAATCTTCTGCTTTTTGAACAGTAATATGTATCACATTTTTATGTTTATAGTGTATAAAATTTATGGTAACCTATACTCCAGAATATGTGTGTTTGTACCCACAGACACATTAAGTTTATTGGCACATCTGTTATATAATGCTGTAGACCTGTCCGTATCTGCTTTGTAATGAGTAATGAGTGACATCGGCATGTCCAGTGACAAGTCACATCCAGTGGAAGAAAAAAAAGCCAGTTACCTTCTCCATTCTCATTAGTTCTGTCACCCATTTCATCAAGTGATCTCTCAACTTCTATTTATAATAAACTAATACAGGAATTCAATCGAAAGCAATGTCTAAAAAAATGTTTAAAGTAACACTTGGGTATATTTATTGTAGATAAATTATTTTTGAGGCCTTCATTTTAGCTAAGTTTAGAATTTATATTAGGCAACTGTGATTTGGGTGGTTACTCATTGAGTAATTATCCACTATAAAGAATTTTATTCAACATTTATTTAAAAATACGTAATTCATGGTCCCAACACTGAAGTTGCTTAGGCCTTTAGTCACCGAGGACAGCTTTCTGATGTTTCTAATGCCATACTAATCAAGACTGTATGGATACTTACATAGTAAGTGCTAAGGAATTGCTAGTAATTGTTTCATTTTATTCATATGCTCTTTTAGTATTTAGTAATTAAATACCTATTCTTAGTGTTTGACACTCCATAATTTTTTTTATAATGAAACAAATATGCAGTCCAAAATTCAGGAACAACTAGAGTGAAATGATATTAAGTGGAAATTGGAGGTAAATGCTGTTTGTTTAACGAGTAGATTCTTCTCCAAAGAATAATGAGGGATTCTTGAGAAGATAAATATTAATGTTCCCAATAGTCAAGCTTGTTTTTCAGTAGTGAAAAGCTTAGATGAGTATGGATGCCTCACTTGAACTCAGCCTAGTAAGGAAGTGAAAACTTAGCAGTCAGTGACATGGGGAAATAGTTATAGAAAATGCCATCAAATTTTTTCATATTTATAGTTAGTCTTCTGCATATTTTTGTCCTGTTGACCATTACCTGTAAATGAAAGAGCTTAATAGGAAAAAGAAGAAGAAAAAAAAAGAGTAAAGCTCAGTGTGAATCAGCAAACATCCAGTCATCTTCCTTTATATTCTGTGATATTCTTTATAAATGAATGCCTTAGTTCTCTGCTACCCTTTCCCAGCTTTGTACTGTTGCCTTATATTCTATTTGTACTTTTAAAATATGTCTATTGGGAAAACAAAATGTGTAGGTGGTTTGTAAGTGAATAGTTTTTATTTCTTTTTGTATTAAAATTTTCCTTTTTTCTCTACTTTGGGAGATGTTTATTTACATTGTGAGACTACTCACAAAACAGGCTTTAAAATTTGTTTGCTAGAAAGCTTTTCTTTTCAATGTGATATCAGAGATTACTATGAATATTAGTTTCATCCCATGAAAAATTACTTCCATATAAAGACAGATCTCTTAATAACTGAATCTAGTAGAAGAACACAGGTATTCTAATTCCATGATGAATTTTGTCACGATTATATGTGAATAATGAGATCCTTCAAGAAGTTGGAGCTTTTGCCTTCTCTTTTAATTGCAATGAAGTTCTCTTTATAACTCCTAAATTTCAGAATTCTAGATCCTTGCTTTTTCAGAATTTGGTGCTCAGACAATATTTAAGTATATTGCAGTGAGACAAAGTGCATGTTTTTATCAAGTACCCTATGGACCACATTATATCTGGCAATTCATTTTGTTTCATTATGTGCATCAATATTTTTCTCAGCTACTGTTATCTGAAACTTGTTTAACATATATTAGACCTAGAATTTTGATTTTCTTTCTCACATAGTTGCTTCCTGGTATATGATTTGGAAATAATATTAAGATGCCAAATATCTGGGGGATTGAAGGAAGGGTCTATATGAGTAGGTAAATTAGCAGTATTGTTTTTGTTTAGTGGATTTTATTAGTGACTTTGTGTTTTACTTTGGAGCCTTTTTATTTTAGTGTTGCAAAATGTAACAAATATTTTCATCATTGCTTCATACGACATGGAGTTAGGACAGGGAAAAAAATCATTCAACTCTATGCATTAATTGATCAAATAATCCAGAGTGGGATACTATCAATTGGTGGGATTAGGCTTGCCATTTTATTTTTATAAATATATATTTTTTTCTGAATGTGTCTGAGTCCAAGAGTGGGCAAAAAATAATTTTCTACTTTGGACTAATCTATAGAGGTTTTTGAAAGTCGGCATTACTAACTTGTTGAATTCATGGTATTCTGCCTATGGCACAAATTGTAAACCTTTGTTTTTCTAAAATAAAGTAATTGAAAACCTGTAATTGTTTGTTATTTTTACTGTATATCTTTGTTGTTTGCAATATGAATAGTTATCTGTACAGAGACAGCAGCTACGACTGTATCTTTAAGAAAGTGTTTCCTTGCGTTAAAATTACGTTATTCATAATTATAGAAACATAGAATTTTAGAGACTTGAGAGAGATCAGATTGCAGTCTCATTGTACTATATTACAAATGAAGAACCTGAGATTTATAGGTTTGATATAGTTTGTATTTGACAAACCTGATAATTTTAAAATACTTTTTCCAAAAGCATATCTTCTAGTTTAACTTGAAAAGAATTGGATTTCAACCCTGAAGTCAACTGCTAAATTGTCTTTGATACCACACAACCACATTTAAAAACTCAAGTTTTTTTAAAATTTTGTTTTGTTTTAAATAGCATCAAGTATATTATGAAAAAAAAGCTTTATACAAATGTTAATTTTAAAAATAATTTTTTCATACACATATATATATATATATATTTTCCCCCAAGGGCATATCTTTTAATGAGAGTGACTGGCACAGGAATAACAGCCTGAAACATGGACCCATAAACCTGTGAATTTGCCGACTGGCTGGTTAGGATGGGCCTCTTCTGATGAGAGTGACCAAGCACGCTCAGCTGTTGATGAATTTCATGGGAATGTGATGGTGGCTTCTTGTCTCTGTAAGTGGCTGTACTGCACTGTTTGTGTGGAAGCTCCTGTGTCACACTCCTTGGTTCAATTCTTACTGTATCATTTACCTGTGTAAAGTTGAGTGAGCCATTTAACCTTTCTGCTCCTGAGTTGTCTAATTGGAGGATGATGCCACCTGCTTCATTGGATTATGAAGATAAACAAGTTGCACATGAGGTATATTTAGAACAGTGACTGGCATACAGTAACAGCTCAAATATTAACTATAATGTTTTTTAGATTTAGTTGATTTCTCACTTTATTTAGAATTTATGTCGTTATTTACTACAGATAAAAGCCAAGTCATCAGGAATGTGAAATTCTAATGTTTTTAAGTTTGCTTAGCTACTTTTTGCATTTAAGTTCTAACATTTTGGATAGAAATGGAAAAAAAAATTAAACCTTAATTACAAATATTTAGGTTCAAATGTCTTGGAAAAATCCTTTGGTTTTTGTGCTTCTATTGAAAATGAATAAACATAAGCAGATAAAAACTAGCAAGATTATTGGTTGATATATGTGAATAGTCAGATATAAATGTAAGACAGATTTAGAATAATTAATATTGAATACAGATGGAGAAATTACCTGATTTTTTTTTTCCCTGCCAGCATAACCTCAGTGTAGTCAAGCGCTCAAGTTTTCTCTAAGCTCATCTCTGGTAAACTGAAATGATAACCAACTAGTGCCAACTGGCAATTTTTTATGTGATTTATTCTTTCTGTGTATTTATTTTTAGAAGCAGGGTCTCTGTCACCCAGGCTCAAATGCAGTGGCTCCATCAGCTCATTGCAGCCTAGAATTCCTGGTCTCAAGTGATCCTCCTGCTTCAGCCTTCCAAGTAGCGAGGACTAGAGGCGCACACCACCACATGCAGCTGATTCTAAAATTTGTTTGTGAGAGTGGGTGGGTCTCGAGCTCCTGGCTTTGAGCAATCCTCCTGCTTTGCCCAGATTTATTATTTCAACAAATGTTTAATAAATGTCTTTTATTGTCTATACAGCAGCAAAAAAAAGAAAAAAAAAGGGACAGCTTCAGTCTTCACAAAGTTTTTAGCTACTGTAATTGTTCGGTTTTTACTTAAAATCCTCAATTGGAAATTTTCTATTTTTCTGTTTTTCTTAGTTTCTCTTCTTACACAATCTAATGTTCAACATAAAAACCTTGATACTTGATCTCTGGGACTCAATGTTAGTGACCGGGATGAAACAGAACTTACCAGCTTGCTTCAAGTATCTGAAGGGGTCAGATTTACTCAGCATGTCTGCAGCTGTGGCAGTACTATGTGTGGAGATAACAGGGAAATCGAATTCAGTTCAAGGTAAGGAAGCAACAAAAAGAATATCCAGAGATAAAATGGGCTGTCGGAGGCTCAGAGTTCTCACAGTGAAAAATGTTTTCCAGCCAGAAAACTCTTCGGAATTGGTTTCTTTAACACTGCGATTCTGTAGTACATAAAGGTAAGGCATAAAGCCACCATCCATGCCCATGTGTGCGATAGTCACTTCTTTTAATGACAAAAACATTTTTAGCCAACTCTAATATATCAAGTTTTAGTTGGGCGGATGAAAAAGTCCAGTGAAGCTGAATTTATAGTAGAAACGGAGACTAGTTCTCCAGCCATCTAAACTTTTCACATGAATCTTTGCATCATTGTCTTCATTCATAAGTGACCACGGTCATTTACTAATTTATATAAAGTTTTCTTCTAGCAAAGTTGATACGCCAGTTTCTGAATCTGTTTGATGCAACCACTGGAAATTCTATTTCAAATCATAAAAATGCAGTCAAAAACACAGTAAACGTTTAATAGTTAAAATATGAGCTGTACACACTGTGTGACCAAGAAATTTGTGTTAAATTATTTTATATCTTTTTTTTTTTTGAAACAGTCTCACCCTGTTGCCCAGGCTAGAGTGCAATGGCACTATCTCAGCTCCCTGCAACTTCCACCTCCCGGGTTCAAGCAATTCTCCTGCCTCAGCCTCCCAAGTAGCTGGGATTACAGGTGCGTGCCACCACTTTTTGTATTTTTATTAGAGACAGGGTTTCACTGTGTTAGCCAGGATAGTCTCCATCTCCAGACCTTGTGATCCACCTGCCTGGCCTCCCAAAGTGCTGGGAATCTAGGTGTGAGCCACCACGCCTGGCTTATCTCTATTATTCTTAAACCAATTGTCAGGGGATTTTTTTTTTTTTTTCCTTGAGACAAGTCTCACACTGTTGCCCAGGCTGGAGTACAGTGGTACAATCTCAGCTCACTGCAGCCTCCGCCTCCCAGGTTCATGTGATTCTCCTGCCTCAGCTTCCCCAGTAGCTGGGATTACAGACACATACCACCACACCTGGCTAATTTTTTGTATTTTTAGTAGAGACGAGGTTTCACTATTTTGGCCAGACTGGTCTCAAACTCCTGACCTCGTGATCCGCCCATCTCGGCCTCCCAAAGTGCTGGGATTGCAGGCGTGAGCCACCGCGCCTGGCTGATTGTCAGGGGATTTTTAGAAGCATTTTTGAATTAGTATTATTGAGGTTTTAAGATTATGTGACTTTTCTGAACAATACATTATTTTTCTAAATGAAATAAGAAAGTAACAAAATCTGAAATATTCTTGTAAGGACTTTTTACTTAAGTTCTTACAAGATTTTTTTTTCCCCCAAGGGAAAATTTTACAAAGAGTAAATGAATTCACAAAATTCACCTTATTTCTGGACAGAGGTTAATTCACATTTTTCATTAAAGACTAATTTAGTAGTTTAATTTCCAAGACTACCATATAAACTTCTTTCACCCAAATTATCAATGTCTGATATAATCAAAACTTTGAAAGGATAGAAATACTGTTAGCTTAAATGCCATACCCAGTATATTTAATTTGTGTTAAAGAATAATTAATATCTGTATAGTATTTTGTGTACAGGAATACTTCAATACCAATGCTTTGGTGGTGTAATTGCAATACAAGTTCACTGATTTTATATGAAAAGCATTATGAATTTCACAGCCTTATTTCTAGATTATAAAATTACGGTGCAATTACATTACTTAAAATCTAGCACATAAAACAGTTTCCATGGACTGCTATCAGTTTGTTGAGTATTGATCCTGTTAAATCTATATAAGATTCATTGTATTTGACATTGATTAGGAAAGTACAAATAAAGAAAACTAACATCTTTGAAAATGTTTCCTATTTTTGTTTCTCATACTTTATTTCTATGTTTAGTAAAAATCTGTTTTTTACAGTTGTTAAGATAATCTCAAATTCTAGATGGCTGGCCTTCAAAATAATTCGTTTTCTCTAGGGTCCTTAAAATTATGCAAAGAGCCATTCAAATATTAGTTTGTGAAGTGTAACAGTAATTTTCACTGTGGACAAACAAGTTGTTGGAGGAATATTGGGAATTTTATTTTTCCCAAAGAGCACTTCTCCACCGTGTGGGAATTCTGCTATATCTGCCTCCCTCTACACTGGGCCTCTATCATTGTAGGGATCCATCCACAGTTATTTATGAAATCATGAGATATTTCTCAGATGCATTATGGAGGAAAAATTTTTGAGACTTGATTTTTAAGATTTATAATAGGAAACATATTCAAAAGAGCCTTTGAAGATACATCTGATTGAGATCTGACTAGAATTTCTCAAGAATTATTTAATTCTGAACAAATCACTTAACCTCTCTTATTCATTATCTTGTTGGCTGTGTCAAAAATAGGATAGGGGCAGTGCCTTATGCCCCATTTTCTTCCCAGCAGCCAGTTGGGAATCTTAAACTGTTAAGCTGTTGATGACATGATCATTTATGTGCATACAAAGGTTGGAAGTTTTATGAGACTTGGTAGAAAAGCTAAGGATAATAGGGTGTTTTGGCCACTTCCTGTGCTCTTTAGGAAGGCTCTTACAAAAAAAGATAGGCACAGGTAAACATGGAGGGGACAGGCACTTTATTAAGAGAGAAACTTCGGCCTGGAAACAACAGTACAGCCTGACTGAGAGGTAACAGTTTACCATTTTTACTTGCAAACAACAAATTCCCTGTTCCAATCTTAATTTAATTTAGTTTAAGGAAACGAGGGGAGTCAAGGACATAAGTTTGGTGCCCCATAGAAGCTGGAAGGTTGAAGACAGCCTCATACACACCTCTAATCTCCTTCCCCTGACACCTGCTACACACTGTCTTTCTTACAATCTCCCTGCACCAATATGCAGACTGTGTGGGCAGAGCACAGATTACCTGCCCAATCTTCCTGATCTATTATTTCATTTCATGTGCAAAGGTTAGATTAGAGATAAAGTGATGGGTAAGGTGAGAGCTAAGGGTTGAGAAATATAACCTATTGTAAAGACAGCATACAGATTTAAAAGACAGAACTCCATATCATCCATGGCTTTCAAAATTACTCCTACATCTAATGCCATGATTCTGAGTTTCCTGAGACTTCCCCAGACATGCCTGCTATTCAACCTGTGGAACTGTGAGTCAGTTAAACCTTTTCTCTCCACAAATTACCCAGTCTCAGGTAGTTCTTTATAGCAATGTGAGAATGGAATAATACACAAAGTAAGACAAGTTACATCACTTTTCTGCTCCAAACATTCCTATCTTGGTGTAATAGCCATTCCTTACCATAGCCGATGTTACTGGTTTAATTGTATCCCCTAAAAATTCATACACTGAAGTCCTAACCCCAGGTACCTCAGATTGTGACCTTATTTGGAAATAGGGTTGTTGCAGATGTAATTAGTTAAGGTGAGGTTTCACTGGAGTAGGGTGGGCCCTAATATCAGATAGTTGTAGATGTGCAGCATTATTTCTGGGTTCTCCATTCTGTTCCATTGGCCTATGTGCCTGTTTTTGTACCAGTACCATGCTGTTTTGGTCACTGTAGCCTTGGAGTACAGTTTGAAGTTGGGTCATGTACTCAGGATGTATTTGGACATAGGGTTATTGTAGATGTAATTAGTTAAGGTGAGGTTTCACTGGAGTAGGGTGGGCCCTAATATCAGATAGTTGTAGATGTGCAGGATTATCTCTGGGTTCTCCATTCTGTTCCATTGGCCTTTGTGCCTGTTTTTGTATCAGTACCATGCTGTTTTGGTCACTGTAGCCTTGGAGTACAGTTTGAAGTTGGGTCTTGTACTCAGGATGTACCTCCAGCTTTGATCTTTCTGCTTAGAATTGCCTTGGCTATTCAGGTTCTTTTTCGTTTGGTTCTTATATAAAGAGGAAATTTGGAGACAGACGGACACCCATTGAGAATACCACATGAAGATGAAGGCAGAGATGGGGTGATGGTGCTTTTACAAGCCAGGGAATGCCAAAGATGGCCAGCAAATCACAAGAAGCTAGGGCAGAGGCCAGGAACAGATTCTTCCTCACACCCCCGGGAAAGAACCGACCCTGTGGAAACCTTGCACTTCTAGCCTTCAGAACTATGAAACAGTGTTTCTATTGCTTAAATCACCCAGTTTGTGGCACTTTGTTATGGAAGCCCAGTACAGCTTCTAACGCTTTCTAACAGTCTCCCTGCCTCCTACCGTTATCACATTTAACTCCAGTGTACCTGTCCCCTTTCTCATTTCCTTCCAGCTTCCTGACCTCTGCTGTTCCTGAAACACAATCAGATGCTCCTTTGCACTTGCTGGTCCCCTGATGAGAATAACATTCTTCTTGATACCCACGGGACTTCCTCCATTACTTTAGTCACCTTATCATTAATGCCTTTATGACCCACACTCTCTAAATTAGACCTCCTGGCCTCCAGTTCTTTCTCCCTTTACACTGTGCTTTTTTTTTTTTTTTTTTTTTAGGTTTGGGGATACATGTGAAGGTTTATTACATTAATACTTTACAGGAGTTCATTGTATGAAGTATTGCATAACCAAGATATTATGCTCAGTACCCAATAGTTATCTTTTCCTCCTCTCCATACTCTGAACCTCCCCCATCAGGTAGATCCCAGTATTTGTTGTTTTCTTCTTTGTGTTCATAAGCTCTTATCATTTAGCTCCCACTTACAAGTGAGAACATGTGGTATGTGGTTTTCTGTTCCTGTGTTAATTTACTAAGGATGTTCGCCTCCAGCTCCATCCGTGATCCTGCAAAAGACTTGATTATTGTCCTTTTTTTTTGGCTGAATAGTATTCCATGATGTATATGTACCACATTTTCTTGATCCAGTCTGTCACTGATGGGCATTTAGGTTGATTCCATGAGTTGGCTGTTGTGAACAGTGCTGCAGTGAACATTCACATACATGTGTCTTTGTGGAGAATGCTTTATATTCCACTGGATATCTATCCAGTAATGGGATTGTTGAGACAAATGGTAGTTCTGCTGTTAGCTCTTTGAGTAATTGCCATACCGTTTTCCACAATGGTTGAACTAATTTACACTCCAGTCAACAGCGTATAAGTGTTCCCCTTTCTCTGCAACGTTGCCAGTATCTGGGTGGTTTTGTTGTTGTTGTTGTTGTTTTGTCTGTGTGTGTGTGTGACTTTTTAATAACAGCTATTCCGACTGGTGTGAGATGGGAATCATTGTGATTTTGACTTGCATTTCTCTAATGATGAGTGATAATGAGCTTTTTTTCATATGCTTGTTGGCTGCAGGTTTGTCTTCTTTGGCAAAGTGTCTGTTTATGTCTTTGCCCACTTTTTAATGGGATTGCTTTTCTCTTGTAAATTTGTTTAAGTTCCTTATAGATTCTGGTTATTAGGCCTTTGTCAGATGCATAGTTTCTCCCATTCTGTAGGTTGTCTCTTTAATCTGTTGATAGTTTCTTTCACTGTGCACAAGCTGTTAAGTTCAATTAGATCCTATTTGTCTAATTTTTCCTTTTGTTGCAATTTCTTTTGGTGTCTTTGTCCATGAAATATTTGCCCATTCCTAGGTGCAAGATAGTATTGCCTAGGTTGTCTTCCTGGGTTTTTATAGTTTTAGGCTTTACATTTAAGTCTTTAATCCATCATGAGTTGATTTTCATATATGGTATAAGGAAGGTGTCCAGCTTCAATCTTCTGCATGTGGTTAGCTAGTTATTCCAGCACCATTTATTGAATAGGGAGTTATTTCCCTATTGCTTGTTTTTGTAAGTTTTGTCAAAGATCAGATAGTTGTAGATGTGCAGCCTTATTTCTGGGTTCTCTATTCTGTTTCATTGTCTGTGTGCCTGTTATTGTATCAGTACCATGCTGTTTTGGTCACTGTAGCCTTGTAGTGTAGTTTGAAGTTGGGTAACATGATTCCTCCAACTTTGTTCTTTCTGCTTAGGATTGCCTTGGCTATTTTGGTTCTTTTTTCGTTCCATGTAAATTTTAAAATACATATTGACTGCTCATTTACCAACTGCTTCTGTCCTAACATGCACTTTAACTGTAAGCTCCAAATAGAGGCTTTAAACGTTTTATTTCAAGGCTATATTCCCAGTTTTAAAATATGCTTGGCACATAGTATGCATTCAATAAATATTTGCAAAATGAATAAATGACAGTTAAATCTGTTGTTTTTACATCATGTTTTTATCACCACTAGAGTTGAAGTTTTCTAATTAAAAAAATAAAACAGAAGCATACATTTCATTTTGTTTGAAGATTTTAAATGTATGGTCCAAAGGCATATAAGTGCTTAACTTACTCCACAGTAAGAAAGAAAAGTAATGAACATAAAAGAGTCATTAGCTTTGAAGATATTTTAAGTTTTAATATGGAAGCTTTCTTACATTAGTTAGCTTGGGATCTAAAATCTTAAAATTTCTGTAGTTATTGAAAATAAGAATAGATTTGATGTCAAGTACTGTACAGACCTTTATGTAACCAAATAATTTCCATCCCTCAACTACTATGAAAGAAGAATTATCTCTTTTGCAAATGCCAGTTTAAAATTGTTAGCCTTTGTGTTGATAATTACTCTATTTTAAATCAGGGATCTTAACCAGTGGTGTCTATCAGAATTACATGAGCATCACCTCAGGTGTGTACAAAAACATGCGTAAACCTTAGCAAATCTGTTTGGTTGGTCTTGGATGAACTCCTGCTTCAAACCAGAACAGAGAGGGAAAAAATCTGCAGTGGGTTTTGGTGTGTATTCCAAATTGTGAACTGATGGTTAAAATGATTATTAGGGGGGTAAAAGCGCCAGTGCCTTTGAAAGAAGTTGGAGTTTTTGAGATTTCCTTCTGAGCATTCAGAGGTCAAATCCAGTCCAAGAGTATGACAAGCTTCACAGCCTCCTCACGACAGGCAGCCTCGGTGGACAGTGAGGAAGCCTGCTAGCACCACAGAGGAAGCTTCAGGAGAGGAATTTTTATTGTAAACAAGAAAGCAGGTTATGTTCAGCTGGGATTCTTGCTCTTTTTTTATTCTACAGTCCTTCCTCTAGAGATGAGCAAGGGCTTAAACTGACTTAAATCAGCCTTTGCTGCTAGGGATGTCTGGAGTAGAGGGAGCCCTAGGGAGCTGCAATTCGTCAGTTTGTCGCTACATCTTCATGAGTAATTTGTATAGAAAATAAAATGTAAAATGCAAAAATATATTCACAGTTTGCTTCTTTCTTCTACCATGTCTAATGTAAAACAAGTTTTTTTATGACCAGTAACTGGTGTCAAATATAAAATGTCTACCAAGGCCTCCACTTCGTAATGGAATGGAAAAAAAAAATTCCACAACCACGTAAGAGAGTATTTCTACTCAGCTGTCTTTTCATAACCAGGTGCAGTTCATTTCTAGATAATTGGATGTTTATGATCAAAAGCAGTTTCTTCTCTAGGAAAGTGGATTGGATAACTTCAGATGGAAAAGAAAAATAACGAAACAAGCCAAGAGCTAAAATTCTCAGTCCGTAATGGGGTGATGCCTGTTGGAAAGGGAAGAGGAAAAGTATCATAGCTTCAACCCCACTGTTCTGCTTTTGGTCATTGTATATGTTGTAGTTAAAACCATTATAGATACTTCTTATTGTGCATATTTCTAGATACAAATAGACAAAGCAATTTTGTCTATATGTTTATGATACCTATGTACCCTTTACCTAAAATCACCAATTGTAACTTTTATATAGGTTTAAAAAGTTTTAAAATAAATGCTTTCATTTTAAAAAATAAATACAGTAAGCAATATAATTTTTTAATTGAGTAATCTTGAATCTGCACCCAGAGATTTTTAAAAATTATCAAATATGATAGAAATACACGTTGTGCCTTTGGATGTAATGCACTATGGCAGCATTGTACGCGGGTCTGTAAAAGTACTGTCTCAAATGACTTAGATGCAAAATGCCTTTATGTGAGATGAAAACTTTGATATTAAAGATGGATAAGAAAGATTTGAACAAAATTGGCTAATGGAGACGTAAAAAAGTCTTTTGCTAATAATAATAAATGAATGAATTATGTTGAAAAGCCATGAGCCTAGACCGAAAGGTGTGTATCCCTTTTATTCAACTTGGAAAATAACAATTATGTAAGTAGACAACTTTTTTCAGTAGAATATTTATTAATACATAATATCTGACTACTATTGCTTAGAATATATTAGAGTATCACTAATTCTAACAAAATCAATCAAGATCAACAGGTCAATGAACCATACACTGACTTTTCTTGGGATGTTAATTTCATCCTCCATCTTAGCCACAGAAGACATTGATTAAACTTAGGTTTGATGCTTAATGTACAAAATTGCACTATGAATAAATTAAATCAATTTATTTATCTATCTATTGCAAATCTAATGACATTTTTTCTTTGTAGAGACAGGGTTTTGCTATGTTGCCTAGGCTAGTCACAAACTCTTGGCCTCAAGCAAACCTGGCCTTGGCCTCCCAATGTGCTGAGATTATAGGCATAAGCCACCACCCTCAGTCTGATGACATTTTTAAGAGTTTAAATTGTGTTGCCTTGGCTCAATGCTCAATAAGAGTTAGAATGAAAGAATCATTGAATATATCAATGAATGGATAGATAAGATAGAATTTTCAAAAAATAAAAGAATGTTATAAATACTCAGATAACACTGCCCCTAAAATCCATTCAAACAGAGGCTGCTGTATTCATTGGCAGTTGCTTACGAATGATTATACATGGATACAAATTAAAAAATCAAAATTTTTCACATTAATTATGACAAGGTAAACATTTCCACTGCATGTTTCCATGAAAATTAAAAAAGAAACTAGGAAATTTCATATGTGCAGAGACAGCTAAATTAATAAGTATAATATATCTTTGAAGCAGAAACACTAGGAGATAAGTACCTGCTCAATCTCCCCCCGGCCCTGGCCCCAACACACATTTACTATAGGACTTTGAATTTACACAGTGGGTGGGAGCAGGTTGAACATCTCTGTAAGGCTACTGTCGTTGCATCTGCTGCTTGAGCTTGAAGTCTACAGGCCTGGCTCTCAGAAATGGAGGATGGATATTGTTAGGTGGCTGAAAGAACAAGAAGTTGGAGCCCAAGCGGATGGACTGAAACCCATTTCAGTTCTTGCTGCTGCTGAGGGTGGTGCTGTGAGAGCCCTTGCAAAGCCTTCCTGATGGTGCTAGATACAAACATCTGATGGAGGAGTCGGACAAGCAGCAGGAGGATCTAGACGAAGGTGCAATATCTTCAGGCCCAGCCACGCCTCCCTCTGAGGAGGTGTCAGAGGTCAGTCATGTGTGTGAGCTACAGACGTCTGCATCTTGACTTCTGCCCAGATCCCTCTGTGGTTCATCTTTGGAGGAATAATGCAAAACAAAAATTCAAAAGTATTTCCCATCGCCAAGCTGACACATCAGAAAGCTGCAAGAGGCCACCTGCGGTCACCGGCAGCTATGACATTGTGCTATAGTCATGGTCACATGGTGCTATAGTCCTGAACACAATCACCAAATAAAGATGGTATCTAAGACAAACTTCTGTTTAGCATGATACTATGTTAAGTACTACTAACAGCTTATGGTAGATAATAAGGGAATAAAAGAGGTTAAAAAAACAAAAATATACTATGTAAACGTGTGTATATGCATATATAATAAATATATATTCATTTCAAAACTAAAGAAGAAATACTCATGACTATTACATTCCTTATTTCTACCACTGGTCATATGATTGTAGCTGTATTTATACCCACCTCCTTCCACTTCCTATCCCGTATTCTTTTTGCTCTTAGCAATTCCCAGCTGATCACTGTTCCTTGCCTAATGAGATGATGCAAATTTTCTTTTCTGAAAGGTTCTGTTTTGAATCAGGTTGTTATAATTTCCCATTGACCTTAATCACAGAAAATCTGAGAGCTAAGAGGCAACTGATAGGACATGCTGCATTCTAGACAACCTCTCCTCATCCTTGTTACATAGAAGCCACTTGATTTCTCCTTGGTAATCTGGATAAAATGTCCCAGCCAGTGCAGCAACCCTTTCTTTGCTTGTTGATTTAGTGGCATGAGGAACCCGTAGTGGCCACGTGGTGCTTGGTGGAAGGATTTCTCCCTTTAGAGTAAGATGTTTAGACCAGCAGAGCGTAAGGGGGCAGGGACTGGAAGGAAGAATTTTGTTCGTGGATTACTAGGAAAAATAATGAAAGGAGGCTCTCTCATTTCACCCCTTGATTCTCAGACCCATGAAGCCTTACTATGAAAGAAATAGTACTTTATATTAGATCCCAATGGATATTTTATTCGAGCCCTGCAAACAGTTACCATCTGGGTAGATAGGGCCCAGCCTAGGCTGAGACTGTGTTGGAGTCCTCTAATTGATTTGATTCTACTCTTCAATCAAGCTAGCTGCGTCAGGAGGATGGGGAAGACTAATGGTGAGACGAATGAATTGCATATTGTACTTCATTTGAAGTGAAGTGAATTTCATGAGCAGAAGTGACCACATTTTTTCTTCTCACGACAACTCATCATAGAGACCTCTTCATGAGGCCATACTGAGAGGGAGAAGGTAACATATCAGAAGTATAGGTCAGAGGCATCTAGGATACTTTCTCATGCAATTTACTTGTTCCCTGAAGACCTAGTCAAGCCCAATTCCATATATATCACTTCCATGGAGTGCTGCTGTACATGTCCAAATTTATGGCTCACTGGATCAGCCAGCACCTCGTTATGATGGAAAACTCAACTCACATGCCAAGTTAGTGGCCCAAGTTCACGCATTCAGCTGCTGAGGCCAAAAGCTATTTCTCCAAAGGTAAATATATATCTACAGAAGACAATATGGCTTTGCTCCAGAATGCTGAGTGTTTGCGCTATGATTCTCTTAGCAACTTGCCCAAAGCATCAAACAGCATCTCAACCTGCCACTTAGATAAGCACATCACATTTGCTGGATCAGATGGTCCATGCAGAGCCTGCACCTACTGTAGAGTCCTCCCTTGCCCGTAGAGCCTTCCCTTGCCCTGGACCCCACTCAAAACTGGCAAATGTTTAGGTCACTTGGTAAATGGGTTGAAGTCATGTCCCCAAATGAGGTTCATGTAGTCTCCAGCATCTGAGGAAATGTATTAGACATTGATACATCTTTCTCAGTGATTGGGAACAGATTCCACAACTTGACCCTCACCTTAGAAGTAGTATCTTGATATGTCCCAGACCACTGGACCATTAGTGACTTCACTGAGATCAAAGGCCTCTAAATTTTTGGAAGACTTATCTTCATTTTCCATCCTCTGACATGCAGTGTCTCACCAATGTGTCTAGGGTAGTTGCAACCTCCTGCTCCACAGGTTTAGTCTGTGTTATGGGCTGAATTATGGTCCCCTCCCCACCATTAAATTCGTTCTGTTGGAGTCCTAATACCCAGTACTTCAGAATGTGACTATATTTGGCGATAGAACCTTCAAAGAGGTAGTTAAATTAAAATGAAGTCATCAGGATGAGTCCTAATCCAATGTGACTAGTGTCCTTATGAAAGAAGAAATTTGTTCCAGAGGGAATACCATTTTGAAGACACAGGGAGAAGATAGTATCTACAAGCCAAGAAGAAGAAACCAACCCTGCCAGCACCTTGATCTTGGACTTCTAAACTCCAGAATTGTGAGAAAATAAAATGTCTGTTGTTCAAGCCACTCTCTGTGATATTCTGATATGGCACCCCTAGAAAACTGATATAATCAGCATAATATTATCAATGCAATACACCAGTGTGACACCTAGAGAAGAAAAGAAAAAAACAAAAAACAGAAAAGTTCCCTTGGGCTGGATTCTGGTATTGGACTTAAGAATTGATAAGTCCCTGAAGGACAATGAAAGACAATATGGAACTGAAGAACTGATAAATCCCTGAAGGACAATGAAGTTCCCTTGTGATCGATTCTGGTTTGGGATTGAAGAATTGATAAATCCCTGAAGGATATATTACTGACTTTTTCAGCTTAAAGCAAATAGTTGCTTATGATCTTTACTAAGAAGCATAAAGCAGAAATCTTAAGTTTTTAATATTGATATTTATTAATTTTGTACTGAATGCATCCATAAGGTCTCTGGAGTAGAGTGAATTAATCTTTATTTACTTTACAGTAAACAATTTAATGGTTGCCCTGTGTGCAAATTCTTATCCCTGAGGCAGTATGATGGAAGTCTGAGCCATCCTGTGCATAAGGTATTTGTATTTCAGGTGAAACCCCTGCAAAGAGTGCAGGTATTTCTGTGCTTGCCGTCCAGCTTCCTTCCTCAAAGAAGGGAGAGGACTTTTGCTTCTTCAGGAGGACCTTGAGTTCTATCTCCAACCCTTTAGAATATAAATTCATCTCACCAAGGGAAAGATAACATCACTGTCTCCAGCTCTGCAACCCCATATTTCCCAGCCCAGGTCTCTGCATCGTTCTGAAATGAAGACAGATACCTCCAGGAGGTCAAGTTCTCTGGAGTTTTATCTTAGCAGTCAAAAATTATTTTCCGAGGCTTGCATTTAGTCATGGTCCCGTTTTAGCAACATTTGTTCAGAAAGTTTTCACGGTGGGGAAACAAAAATATTTTCTCTAAAGCACCACAAGGGGTCAGCAAACTTGTTTCTATAAAGCAACAATAAATAATTTAGTCTTTGGGCCCCACATAGGGATTCTGTTACATAGTCTTTGTTTTTAACTCTTTAAAAATGTAGAAACCTTTCTTAGCTCAAGACCTCTTCAAAAATTGGCTACAGGCTGGATTTGGCTTGCAAGTTTGCCTGGTACTGAGAGAAAAGGTATTCGCCAGGTCCATCATCACATGCCAGAAACAAGGAGATGTGTGAATTTCCTCTAGCAAAGCCACATCTGGAACAACAGCTGCAACTGGAGTCCCCACCTGATTAAATTTTCAATAATCGGCTTTCATTCTCCAATATCCATCTGCTACCTACACAGGCAAAATAGACGAACAGAACGGAAGCACCACCCCTGCATCTTTGGAGTCCCTGATGGTGGCAACAATCTCTGCACTCCCCAGGAACGTATACTTTGGTTTACTATTGTCAAAGGCAGAGGCCGTTCCAGTGACTTCGATTTTGCTCTTTTCACTCCGTGGTCAGGTACACACGGGAATGCAGATGCTCTATCCATTCTGGTGCTAGGAAGATAATCAGAAGGTGGCCCACTGTGAGGTGGACTCTAGCCAAGACTCCATCAGTTATCTGACAGCCACAGTTTCCTAATCTGACTGGTGACCACAGGATGTTTAGGACCATGAAATAAATCCTATAATTCCTCAAGACCTGATCATTTTTCCTCACCCAAAGCTGTCGTTATGGTAAATAGAGTGGGTCCCTGGGTGAGACCACAAAGAGGATGATTTACAGGTGTAAATTATTTTTGTTTTGCTGTGCAGATGTGTCTTTTTTTCAATGGAATGGCTTCAGGCTTTTCTTCACCCTGCCTCCGGGATAAGAATTTGGGCACAGGGCAGCCATTTCAGGGGTTTTGAGTCTATGAAATGGGAATTGATTGAGGGACATGAGTGTCATTTTGGTTATTCCATTCAGACTTCAATTCAACAGACTACAGCTTGTCCCCTTAATCAGGTCAAGTAAAATGTCACCAGGGTGCCCATCAGTTTCCATTCTAGTATGACTAGTAGGCATTAAACAGTTGGCCTTTCCAGTAACTCGCCTTGTCTTCAGTGACTAAGGGCCCTCACTTGGCTCTGTTGGAGCTCAGAAAATATTAAGAATACCCTTAAATATGCCACTTTGGACTTCAAAATGAGACCTCCTGGGAACAGCAAATGCAGAGAAGGGCTTTCTCTGAAGTATTCCTATCTACTAAAGACCAGATCCTCCAGAAGATAGTCAATTGTTGTGAATTCCTTCCCCAAGATGTCTTATCAACAGGGAGAGACTGAGGCATATCACAGAAAGAAGACTACAGTTGACACCACACCCAGAGCCCAGATGACTTTGTCCCAGACGGTTGTGCATTTTTCAGGCCCATTCATCCGGTCTAAAAGTTATTTTCACCCCCACTAACTTGTCTTCATCCTCAACTCCTTCTCCCTATGAAGAAGGGAAGATAGCCTTCCAAATTCCATTGTGTTATTGAGCCCTCACCTTCCTGTGATGCCCTGTGCACATAAAAATGTGTTTGCCTTTTCTCCTGCCTATTGGTCTATTGAAATAGGCAGGAGAAACATTGAAACTCCAGAGAGGTAAGAAAGGATTCTCTTGCTCCAACAGCTCCCAACAGCTCCCACCATCCTGGAATCCCATTACTTCTATTGGGTAGAGAGCCCACTTCAATGTAGCAGTTTCCTTGTGATTTCTGACTTATAGAGGAGAGAACTCTTCAGAAATTCTGGAGCTTCCCCCTTGAGTTGATTTTTCACAGCTGTGGTGAAAATTATGTCTTCTAGGTCTTTCCAGAGTCAGTCTTACATGATAAATTTATATTAACATTACAATGTCCCTGAACCTTTATTTATTAGACAGCTTTATTGAAAGACAGATTTATTCATATACCTTAAAATTTAACTTTTTAAATGGTGCAGTATTGTTGTTTTATTTATATATATTCACACACTTATGTAACTGGAACCACTACCTAATTTTAGGATATTTTCATCACATCAGTAGGAACCCTGTTCCCATTAGCAGTCACTTGCTATTCTTTATATTCCTCATCCCTCACCAATCAGCCCTGGACAGCCACTAACTTATTCTGTATGAAGGTTCTAATTTATTCAAATCCTTGTCAAGACTTAATGTTTGTCTCTTTTAATCATCTTAAAGGGTATAACATGCTGTCTGTGGTTTTGATATGCATTTCCTTAGTGACTAATAATTTGAGTATTTTTTTATGTGCCTATTGACCACTTGTTTATTTATTTATTTATTTTTTGACAGAGTCTCATTCTGTCACCTAGCCTGTAGCACAGTGGAGCAATCTAGGCTTACTGCAGCCTCCATCTCCTGGGTTGAAGCAATTCTTCTGTCTCAGTCTCCCAAGTAGCAAGGACTACAGGCATGCGTCACCACGCTTGGCTAATTTTTTTGTATTTTTAGTAAAGACAGGGTTTCACCATGTTGGCAGGATGGTCTTCATCCCCTGACCTCATGATCCTCCCGCCTCGACCTCCCAAGGTGCTGGGATTACAGGTTTGAGCCACCATGCCTGGCCTTATATGTCTTCTTTAGATAAGTTTCTATTCAGATCCTTTGCCCATTTAAAAAACTGGATTATCCTTTACTTATTAGGTTTCAAGAGTTACTTATATTCTGATACGAATCTTTGGATTTCAGTCAGTATGAATGGGCAGAATCACGCCATTCTTTCAGTTGGCCTTACACCTCCACATGGGTCACACACAAATTTTCATAATTTAGGGCCGGGTGGCAATTACCTCCAGGAAGGTCCTAGCAGGTGTTTTTAGCCAAGGAGGACAAATGTCTTCCCAGAGTTGAAAAGGATGCTTCTACCAACAAAGAGGACTCAGTGGGATTTGGTGTTTGAGGAGCCCAGTTTAATCAGAATCTGTTCACATGTTCTCATGCAAGTTTTCAGGATTTCATTCACTCTCAATCCAGTAACTCATCTTCAACAAAAGAGGATCTCATTTTCTTTTCCCAAGTTCTCCACTTTTAGCAGCAATGAACTCATCTAATTATACTTATTATTTTCACCAAAATACAGTAAGACAGCAAATACCTAGTCACCTGGAGCATTGATTCTTACAGAAGCTGGTGTGATTGTCTAAACATTTCTGACACTGCATGCATGGGTTACTAATGCCCCGTTGCACTGGAAACCAGATCATTTGTGCCTTTAAATCTAATTAGATCAGAGAACCAATTCCAGAAATCCCAGAACGAAGGCGTAGAATATATCCTTACTATTCTGTTTCTCTGGAACCACTCTCAATAGCAAATTCTGTTTCAGCAGCGTTCAATCAGAGAGGTAAAAACATTAGTTGATATATGTATAATGTGTACCTACAAACACACGCTAATATTGTTTGGCTCTGTGTCCCCACCTCGAATTGTAATCCCCATATTCCCCACATGTCAAGGGCAGGACCAGGTGGAGGTAATTGAATCACAGGGCCAGTTTTCCCTATGCTATTCTCGTGAGAGTCAGTGAGTCTCACAAGATCTGATGATTTTATAAGCAACTGGCCCTGCTTGCACTCACTCTGTCTTGCTGCCCTGCGAGGAAGGTGCCTGCTTCTCTTTTGCCTTTGTCTTGATTGTAAACTTCCTGAGGCTTCCCCAGCCCTGCAGAACAGTGAGTCAAACCTGTTTCCTTTATAAATTACCCAGTCTTGGATATCTCTTCATAGCATTGTAAGAGCAGACTAATACACACACACAGGGATTTGTTATAAGGATTTGTTGGAACTGAGTAAGCTAGTTAGGCAGTCCTTATAAGGCTGTTGTCTTCACATCTGCTGCTGGAGCCTGAAGTTCACAGGGTAGGCACTTTGGGAAAAAAAAATCGTGAATGTAAGGTGGTAGAGCCCACAGGCACAGCTGAAGCCCTCAGGAGTGACTTTCACCTGTGTTCGTTCTTCTGGTGCTGACTTTGTGTTATGAGTATCACTTCAGAAGTCAGGACCCTTGAAGATATTGAGAAATCGACCCAGGAAGCGCAGAAGCAGACCTCAAGCAGTATACAGGCATGTGTAGGCCCAGATACTGCCAATGAGCTAAGTCAGCTGACCAGTAGCACAGTGTGTAAGCTCCAAATGCTATGGCTTTACTTCTACCCTGCAAATCTCACTCAAAAAAATGTCTGTGTGGCCCGTGCTAATAGGAAACATATAAGAAGCAGAATTCTGGGAAATGTTTTTCAGACTAGCCAAATGTACACAGGACAAGGCTACCACATGTAATTAAATATTCAAATCTTTCTTTTAAAAAGTAGCTTTATTGAGGTATAATTGATATACAAAAAAAGCAGATATTTAATGTATACAATTTAATGAGTTTGGGTATATGGATATACTCATAAATTCTAGCTATAATCAAGGTAATAAACATATCCATCACCTCCAAAAGTGTTTTTGTTTTTGTAGTAAGAAAACTTAACATGGGTAAGAATTACAGCTGAGCCAAAGGAGGAAATGTAATGTGGTAGCTAGGATGGGATCCTGGCACAGCAAAAGGATGCTACGTAAAAAGGAAGAAAATATAAATAAAGTATGAACTTTAGTTAATAATAATATGCCAATATTAGTCCATTTATTGTAGCCAGTGTAGCCCACTAATGTAGTACATTAATAATATGGAAAACTGGGTGTGGGGTTCTATGAAAACTTGACTATTTTTATAATTTTTTCTGTACATCGAAAACTGTTCTAAATTAAAATACTTTAGTAAAAGTTACATATGATTGTTCTTCAAATGCGCTTACTCTTTTTTTCCATTAGCCTATGTCTTTTCATTGGTTTTCATTCCTTCTTAAATCTCCTTAATTATTATAAACATACCTTTTGGGCCTATTTTGTATTCTCCTATTTTTCTTATTGAATCATCAATTATTTAATGGTTGCTTCCACAGAATTTTTGTCACGGTACTTCATTTTCTTGTGTATCTAACATTTTTCACTGTGACGTTATATTTCATAATTTTTCCTCTATTAAATTTTGCATTCCTAACCAATAGAAGTGTCTACAGGGTAGTTGTCAGATGAGTTCTTATAAGGTTCCAGTAGGTTCATGTGTACAGAGGTATTTTTAATGAATTTCAAGTCTTATGATTCCTATATTCGGCCAGTAAGTATTCTTAATTGCTAACGACTGAGACCCACTCTGACTAATTTAAACAAAAACCAACTTATAAAGGACATTGGGATAGTCAGAGCAGCCTGAACGGACTGGAGACCAGCCTTGGGTACTGCAGAGCCAGAGCAGTGTTGAAATCATGCTGCACAATTTTTTCCATCCAGATCATAGACGACACTTTAACCACTAATACCACTCCTTCTTGATGTTGGGGACACTGCTGGATTTTTAATCACTGTTAGCTATGGAAAGAGAGTTACATGGCTGCTGCTGCTGCTGCTGCTATAATCCCCACCAGTGGGGAGACCACATAGCATTCGATTCTCTGATTCGACTTCTAGTCAAATCTGGCAGAGGTGCATCTGTTTGGAAGGGCCAGATCACATGGACACATGTGTACACAAGCTGCAAAGATGGAATAGCTGGGAAATTGATTGTTATCTTCTTCATGGGACAGGCTCCCTATCTACTACCAGGCTACCACAGCACACAGGTTCCAAAATATGGGATTGGGATTCACATTCTGGACAACCCAAAAGAATAACACATGTCCCAAACATACACCAAAAGGACAGCATAAATTTGGTCAAGACTTATGATGTAAATTTTGGCTGGAGACTTTTTTTATTTATCCCAGAGTCTGAAAGAGCTATAATATGTAGTTGAGCAAGTCTGTGTTTGTAGTGGGAGGGAAACGAGTCAGCTTAATCTACTGTGTTTCTGGAAAATGGATACGGGTGATTATACTCATGGCAACGTGAGGCTGAAGGGATGGGATGCAGTATTCTTGTTCTTTCCATTTGCCAAAGTGAGAAAAAGGAATTTAACCATAGCATGTTTGCAACTTTCAACCATACCCCATTTCTGACCCTTACTAATGAAGTGATAGGTGTGTGGCTTTTGAGGGGAACTCAGTGTAGTTCTATGTGGTCTCCTTCAGAAAGTTGCACCATTTGGGCTGGTGCTGCTGGCAGAAGTGGCTAGCAGTGTGAACATGGGAGGCCAACCGTCACATTCTGGCTTCACCCCTTACTATCTGTAGGATCCTGGACAAATTCCATAATCTTTCTGTTGGGGTCAATCCTCTTATATGTAAAATGGATGGAATCATATTATCTGTAAAAGAAGGACATTGTAAGAACAAGTGAAACAATGTAGTTATGTATCGTCTACCATGTTTCCTACACTCTCTTGTATTGTCTCCTGGAATTCCAGTTACTCTTCTGTCGACAAGAGTACGTTCCTGACAAACCAAGGCTGGGCCATAGATGAAAACAGGTTCATTTATGTGTTCAAGAATGAATCTTATGTGGCCAGGAAATCTTAACTTTAAACACCACTTTTGTGTTTGCAATTAAAGTACAATGTAGGAAAGGAGAGAGATTTGGAAAAATCAAAACAAAATAGACAGGGTCTCTGTGGTGGAGAAGCTACCCTCTGAGTTGTCATGACCCCAGAAATAAACTATCATTCTCTTTACTCACCCACATACACTATTGTTTTATATTTTTGTTTTAAATATGAATATATGTTTTAAAATACAAAGCTTCATATTTTTGAAGCCAAATATACAATTTTTAATGATAACTTCTTGATGGTGATCATCGTTTTTAAACTTTTATAATGTAGGCACAACTTCAATCCTCTGGGTGCTGTGTTTGAAATTAGACCCTCGATCTTTCTGTGTTATAAGTTTTTCATGATATCTCTATGTAATTAATACCTTCTTTGTGGATTTAGGATCATAATAGCCTGATTTGGCATAAAAATTCAATTCTAGTATGTGTTACATATCTACCAAGTGAAGGAAGTCTATATTTTTCTAGCATAACTATTAATTTGCTTTTTTGTTAAAACTTGAAAAAGATGTGGTTATTAAAGGAATTTAAATCATTTTGGAAAGCTTCTATCAGTTAAAGCACCAACAAAAAAAAATGTATTTATGAGATCCTACCAGATAAAGTCAGTTTCATGAGATGGAATCCTTGTTCAATTATTTCCTAGTTTTGTGACCTTGGGGAATGGCTTAACCTCTCCAGAATGAACCTCTCTAGTTGTCTATTTTCTTATTTGTAAAATGGAGGCAATTCATATTATCAATTTGAGAATTAACATATATATTATTTAGCAATTTGTTGGTAACATTAAAACATTTAAAAACATACTAGGTATTAGTATCCACATCATTATCATCAAATTATCTACAACTAACATCTCCTTGACATAATCAGTTTTAACTTAAACAAAATAATACATGTTTTTCTATTTTCCTAGAGAATTTAAAGGAATATATGGAAATGGTAATTTAACATGCTGTATTGTTGCATTGCTTGTCTTTGATATTTAATACAAAAATTTAATATATTTAAGAGATTTAAGCAATAATTCACTTTTTAAAAAAATCTTAGCTTTCTTTTAACTAGTTCATATCATTGACTTGACTTGTTTTATAATTAAGTTACACCTGAAAATAGAATCAACACACTGGAAATAAAGCTATTTTTGTGTGTGTTGAATTTTAGTATTTGCTTTCATTATACCTTGTCAAGAAGGAGCTAGTGACTAAAAAGTTAACACTCTACTTTTCCTAAATGATGTAAAATTGCAGGGTGGTAAGTGATATTGTATATGCTTTTTAGGTTGATGAATTTTACTCTTAAAGCTAGTATTTTGATAGTTTCTTCATCTTTGAGAAATTTCTGTTATTCAAATTTTCTATATCCCTAGGAGGTAGATGACAGCTACTGTGCACTTCTTTGTGTAAAAAAAATGAATTTAATCAATACTCATTTCTTTGCTGCTCAGTAGTTTTAGATTTGCAGAGATTAAAAAAACACAAAAATGCTTTGTAAAGTGAAACACACACAAAGCTAAAGTAAAACCAAAGTAACAAGTTATTATTTTATTCAATTCATTCATGTGTCTTAATTGACTCTCACTTGTTCAAACATGGGCAACATGAACAGAAGTAAATATCTCAGTGATTTTGCACTTGTGACAGGGGTGTTTGAATCAGAGGAATGTTAGTGTTTCAGGCACGTGGATAAGATTGCTAGCTTCAAGGAAAATGAAACAGAGGACCCAGATACATTTGAATTTCAGGCCATTAACAGATAATATTTTAGCATATGTAACATAATATTTGAATACTTTAAGAACATACATACATATATATGTGTATATAGATACACATATATTTATTTATTTTATATTCTATTTATATGTTTATTTTAGTGAAGTGGGATATACATATACACATATACGCATACGTATATACACATACATATACACACATACATATACATAGATATATGTATAAATAGATATAAATAAACATATAAATAGATATATGTATATGCACATACATATACACATATACACATATGTGTATATGTATGTGCATATACATATATCTATTTATATGTTTATTTTAGTGAAGTGGGACATACATATACATATACACATACATATACACACATACATACATGCACATACACATACATGTCCATACATACATGTATGTAGATATATGTGTATATGTATGTGCACATATATACATATATACATACATGTATATGTACATATATGTATATGTGTATATGTATGTGTATATACATATGTGTATATGCGTATATGTGACATATACTCATATATGCATATATATATGCATGTGCACATATACGCATATAGACATATGCATATATGTGTATATATCCATACACATATATATACACATATACATATATATACACATATACACATATATACACATATACACATATATATACACACATATACAAATATATATGCACATATATATATATACATACACATATACATACACATATACGCATATACACATATGTGTGTGTATATATATATATATATATATATATATCCCACTTCATTAAAGTAATTAAATAAAATGGACATCACCAGAGTAAAGTGAGAGGGACATACTAGGGGCCTAATTATACAAAAATACTCATTATTTACCTGACATTAAAATACAATAGGGCATCTGCACTTTTTCTGGCAGCCTTAGTCAAGCAGGCAGGTCTGGGCCCTCCTGATGCCATCCTTTGACAGCATCCATGTTAAGTTAGAGAGGCAGCCAGAGGTCACCATACACCCTCCTAGAATTCAGGGATTTTAAACTACTCCCTATTTTATTCATTTCCTTTAGCCCATTGGGATTTTTTAATGTCCTTTACTAAATGTATTCATTTAAAATATTTTTATTCCCTCTATATGAATGAATATGTGCTACTCCACTTGTAAATTAATCCACAATGATAAACTCAATTCACTTTCTACCTGTAAAGGAGCTAGAACACTCCCAATACCACTGAAGCCCTGTGTCCTCTGAAGCAGATAGTTTCACCTGCCCTTCCCACAGGTCACTACTGTCCTGAATTGTGGGTATATTATTCATTCATTCTTTTTTTAAAAATAATTTATCCCATATGTATATATCCCTACAAAATATTTTATTTGGTTCTGCATGCCTCATTCCTTTTCTAATGGTAGGATATTCTATGCATTTTTCTGCAACTTGCTTTTTTTCATTCAATATTCTGCTTATGAGGTTTACAGTCTTAGCTTTCATTCTTCTAGGAAGCTGTGTATAGAAAGTTCTGAGAATGCCAATAGGTAAATGTGGGAGTGCCACAGGAAGGGGAGACAGCCAAGGAAGAGTGCACATGGAGGCTTTGATCACAGTGGGTGATGGAGGCTTAATTCTGCTGGGTAATTCTGGGAAATGATGCAAAACAGGAGCCTTGGAAGCATCCTGCTGAGGAGGAAAGGAGTCGGGATAGCTGGCTTCCCACTTGTGAGGAGGAGCCATGTGGGGGTTCTGATTTCTTGGCACCCCCTGGTGTGGCTTCTTGCTGCAGTTCTAAGGTTGGGGGACAAACCCTCCTGCACAGAGGGGAAGACACTGGCAGCTAAAACTTGGTTGAAGCAAAACCCGCTGAAAGATTGAGAGAATTTCTTGCAAAGGATCTTGAGGTACAAATGATGAAAGTTTATTTCTCCTCAAAGAACCAAATGATGTAACATAAAAAGGATGCAATTTGGAAATTTTGATCCAGGCTGAACTGCTTACTGCAAAAAATTTTGACTAACATCTGAGTGTGTTCTTTTTCTCACATGCAATATGTGGGTATTAATTGTATTTACTCTTTGTGGTTATTATGAGAATTAAATATGGTCATCTATGTATGACGTGATGCATTTGAGTCAAAGAGTCCATAATATCAGTGTTCTTCTCTCACTGTTACAAAACCAGGTTTTCTCCTTAACCACTTCCCTATGGTTAATGGTGACCCTATCACTGAGTCCTAGCCAATGTGGTGTAAGGGAAAACATGTGCTATTTCCAAGCCTTGTCCGTGAGTTCCCATTGTATTACATTCCTATTCAACTGGCTGGAAGAGAGAGAATCTCCACAGAGAACTTGGAAGGTGAGGATGGCATGGGAGTACTGTTTGCTGAGCCAGAAAGAAGCTGCTATTTGTTTCTTTAACATTAGACACTTAAGAACTAATTGTTACAGTAGCTTTCACTAACCTAAATAAAACAATATTTGTTATTTTGAAGCTCATAACTGGAGGCAGGATTCTTATACCAAACTCTAGATATAGTATTTTATTTATGAGTTATTGAATTACAATGTAATGAATTATAAAATAGGTTTACTGCATATCTGTTTTGTGCATACTTAAACAAAAATATTATCTTCAGAATAAAGAATTTCAGCATTTAATATGTGAAACCAAGCATAAAAAGAATACATACAATTAATGGAATGTGGTAAAGAACAATTAAGTGACATAGCTCAATTGTTCATTATAATTTGATTCTTAGTTCCAACTGCAGAATATATTTCTAGGAAAAGATTGATTTATTCTGAAACCCACCTTCTTCACATGCATTCCTGTGTTAGTCATGGCAATCTCATTTCCTTTGCCAGTGGATGATTTACAGATGGTCAAAGAACATAATTTCTGTCAACTGTCCCCTCAAAAACATTTCCCTGAGAACAAAAGACACACAGGAAGATACCCTGCCTCTGGTAACTGTTGTGATGTAGGCAGGTGACAAATGGAACTCTGTGACATCCCACTCATGACCATGAAAAACTGAGCTGAGGTCCAGGCAGATGTGTATAAGGATGAAGAGAAATCAGGGTCTTAATGATGGGTTTAAGCTAAGCACTTGCTCCCTCAAGCCTGAAACTTCTTTTCAGGACTTCTTGTTATATGAGATAACACAATTTTCTCATTGTTTACACTGGCTTGGGCTGTGTGTTTTTCTGTTGCTAGCAGCAGAATGCAGCTTAAGTTTTCCATCATTTCCTCTAGGTTTATGAAGAACATTCAGGAGTGTGATGGTTCATACTGAGTGTCAATTTGACTGGATTGAAGGATACAAAGTATTGCTCCCAGGTGTTTCTGTCAGGGTGTTGCCAAAGGAGATTAACATTTGAGTCGGGGGCTGGGTAAGGCAGACCCACCCTTCATCTGGTGGGCACAATCTAATCAGCTGCCAGTGTGTCTAGAATATAAAGCAGACAGAAAAATGTGAAAAGAGAGACTGGCCTAGGTTCCTAGTCCCCATCTTTCTCCTGTACTGGATGCTTCTTCAGTTTTGGAACTCAGACGGGCTTTCCTTGCTCCTCAGCCTGCAGATGGCTTGGTGTGGGACGTTGTGATTGAATGAGTTAATACTTAATAAACTCCCCTACTATTTATCTATTCCATTAGTTCTGTCCCTCTAGAGAACCCTGACTAATACAAGGAGGAAAAAAAAAACAGATAACTTTTCTGGAAAATTTTCCAACTGTTTCTCACTTATTCTCTATTTGCTAATGGTTGTATTTAAATAGCAAGGGGGCACATTCTTGAAGCATAGCATGTTTTAGAAAATAAAACCCTTTATGCTCTTATTTCTAATTTACTGTGATAAGGATGGGCAGTAAAGAAACTGCTTCACAGGATGAAAGTATAAGCAGTCAGTGTCACAGTCATCAAATGAGACACTGAGCTATGTGTTCACGGATAGGTTTCTGCTTTATGATTTTTGTAAGAAGAACTGACAAGCTTAGATTTCTTACAATTGAGTCAAAGCAGGGTAATCTTCTCAATATGCATATGAATACTGCCAATCACTTTTCAGGGAAAACCTAATACCTACCACACTTACTAAATGTCTAACATTATTTTTTCTAACAGGTCTTTCCAAAGTTAGGTATTAAATAAATCAGCTCTTGCCCAGATCTCAGTGGAAGGAAGAAAGAAAAACCATAAAGCATGTGTGTGTATGAGTGTATGCATTTCTCATTGAGGCTATTGTTATTTCTATTAATTGATTATAATTTTAGACACATATAGATAGATAATATCAACAGTACAATATATAACTTCCTAACAGTTCTGCAGTGTATCTTAAGAGATTATAAAGCGCCATTTTACATTATAGTGTACTATAAATAGTTCCTTTTGGAAATAAAACTTAAACCCACAATTACCTAGAAGTATTGTAAATTTAATCCTTTTGAGAAAAGAGTCCAGCGCCAGCTGAATACACAGTTGCAGGGTTTGTTTTTTGCCACAGGAGTGGGTAGGATTTGTATCAGGTATTCTCTGGGTTAAATGGAGACAACATATTGTCAGGAAGCAGAACCACAGCAGAAAGGAAAGGACATATCATGAATTGGAATCAGGTTAGGATGGGTACGGAAATGAGGAATCTGAAAACTGATTTCAAATGGCTGCCAAGAGGTACGAGGTAAAGTACAAAGAAGGTTGGACATGGGAAGGTTAAGGAAATAAAAGTTTCATGTTTACAGATTGAAACTGGAAGAGCCTCATAGAACCTTAAGAATCTGCCTGCATCTGGTCTTGTCTCCTTCATCAGACTCAAGCTCAAATGTTAACTTTTAGCATTACTAGTTTAACAATTGTCTTAAACGTCACTAACAATGTATATTTCTTTGTGCCTCTGTGGATATCCTACAGAGTTTGTTTGTTTTAAAATAAACTTTCTGTTTTAGAACAGTTTTAGGTTTGTAGCAAAATGAAGCAGTTAAGTGCAGAGTTCCCATATATCCCCTGCCTTCAGCCTCCCTGTCGACATCCCCCACAGGAAAGGTGCAATCGTTCTACGCGGTAAACCTACAATGACACATCTTTATAACCCAAAGTCCATACCACATGTTAGGGTTCACTCTTTGTGTTGTACATTTTTCTGAGTTTGGACAAATGTATAATGTTTTGCACCCATCATTGTAGGATCATGTAGAATATTCTCTCTGTCCTAAAAATCTTCTGTGCCCCATCTAACCTTTCTCTTCCACCCATCCCATAGTAACCACTATCTTTTTACTGTCTTCATGGTTTTGTTCTTTCCATAATGTTATATAGATGAAATCACACAGTATGTATCCTTTTCTGATTGGCTTGTTTTACTTATTAACCTGTATTTAAGTTTCCTTCAGGCCTTTTTAGGGCATTGAGAGCTCTTTTAAGTTCTGAATAATATTTTAAATGTACTGCCGTTTATTTATCCATGCCCTTCTTGAAGGACATCTTGGTTGCTTCCAAATTTTGGAAATTATGAATAAAGCTGCTGTGTACCTTAATGAGCAGGTGCATGTATGTTTTCAACTCATGGGTGTAAATATCAAAGAATATGCTGTGTCAGATGATGAGAGCATGTTACATTTTGAAAGAAGCTGCCAAACTGTCTTCTAAATTTTCGGTATCATTTTGCATTCCTACCAGCAATGAATGAGAGTTCCCTGTTTTTCCACATCCTCTCCAGTATTGGAGAGGTGTCAGTTTTCTGGATTCTGTATTCTAACAGGTCAGTGATAATATCTCATTGTTGTTATAATTTGCAGTTCCCTGATTAAATAGGATGGGGAGCATGCTGTCATATGCTTATTTGCATTCTGACTGTTTTCTTTGATGAGTGTCTGTTCAGATCTTTTGTCCATTTTTAAATCAGGGTTTTTGTGTTCTTATTATTGAGATTTTCAAGAGTTCTTTGTATATTTTGGATACCAGTTCTTTACCATGTATGTGTTTTACAAATATTTTCTCCCAGTCTATAGCTTGTTTTGCCAGTCTCTTGACAGAGCATTTGGAAGAACAGAAGTTTTAAAATTTAATAAAGTCCAATTTATCAATTCTTTCTTTCATAGATTGTGCCTGTCTTTGGTGTCGTATTCTAAAAAGCCATGGCGAAATCCAAAGTCATCTAGAGTTTCTCCTATGTTATCTTTTAGGAGTTTTATAGCTTTGCACTTTACATTTAGGTCTATGGCCTATTTTGAGTTAATTTTTATAAAGGATCTAATCTAATAGCTTCATAGAAATTTTCACAGATGGCTGCATGGTTTATGCATGGTTTATTTAGTATTAGGAAACTGTTTATTGTTTTTGGTTTTTTAGACGTGCCACACAAGTAGGAGATAGAGATTTGGATTTCAGTTAATCATGAAGGAAAAGCCAAAACCCTGGATATCTGCTTAATTATGTCAGTTAATTGCCTACTCCAAAATGATCATTCTAGTTCACACTTCAGAGGGGATTTACCAAAGTTAGAGGATCAATCAGAGAGCTTACTGTTTAATAAAATTAACAGCTAAAATTATTCTTTACTCTTAAGCTTGTTGAAGTTATTATGCCCTATTTTATAGATGAGATAACTTGTCATCAAAGAGTTTATGCCAAGGTCTCAAAGGAAGAATGTGGTGTGATGGTCACCAAAGCCCATAGTTTTTCTACAGCTTCCCAATCCATCTCAGTATAGCAGAAACTTGAAATTCTCTTGGACAGGACATTTACAAATTTTTCTATTTCCATTCTTAGCTAAACTCCTACCCAGCTTCAGTTTTTCTCATTCATTTTCAATCATTTTTATTCTAAAGCACTACTTAATTTCAATCATAAAAAGTATAGTCTTTTTGTTCGTTTACCTCCTCCAGTGTTCTGTTCCAACAAGAAACTCTCTTCAACAAAACACAAATGTCTTGATCATTTTTGAAGAAAAGAGACAATGAAATGACAAATGAAATTCCTCAAGTTCAATTCATTTGTTAATGTAACTGAATGAACAAGTCTATCTATAATTAAATGTTATTTTCTCAGGCATATGACCAGCACAGTACTACATCATGCAGAACATAATAAAATCACTGTACATGTGTTTCAGCTTCACCAAGACTGCAGTCTATTCCAGGAATTAAGACAAACAGCACACAACATGTTATTTAACTGCTGGGTGATATGCATAGACTCCCAAGTGCAGAAGTAGCATGTGAAAATTTAAAAACAATTTACATGTTATAACTTTTGATGTTACTTTTTCTTGAATTATTTTATATTAGGATAATTGCAAACTTGAGAAATAGGTACCATTTTATGTACTTTTACAAATGCAGAAACTCAAGTTAAGTGAAATAAATGGTGTGCCTACTCCAACTACAGGAGCAGAAAATAGTTAAGCCAGGACTCAAACCCAAATCTTCTGGTAGCTTTTTTTTTCTTCCACACTCCTGAAAACATCTGTGGGATTACAATCCTTGAGGTAGGTTCTTGAGGTGCATAATTCTTGAACTGATTATTAAATGATTTTAGGGATTTAAGTGAGCATTGGCAAATGTGAAAAAAAAAGACAAGAGAATAGAATTGGGGCAGGTTATGAATCAATGTGTTGCTTCTAATACGTAAAATACTCTGCACAGTCGGAGAGGTTTATGATTGCGAATAATGGTGAATAATGTTGTATTGTACAAACAGCAATCTATACTGGTTGTTGGTTTGCATTTTCAGTTTGTGATATTGTGTCATTTACCGCTTTTGAATTCTTGAGATGTATTAGTATGTATCTGAGTATATATAAGCAAATTATGCTGAAAAAATGCTAAAGGCATTGTGATTCATAGCTGCTATATTTCTGAAACGTGTGTACTTATAGAGAACCCAACAAAATCCAAATCTAGACTTTGTACACCTAGGCTTTTATTCTTTTTTTTTTAGTTAAAGATGAAATATGGTTATCTTAAGAGACCCAGAGTCCATACTGTTAAATAAAAGAAGAAAAAAAGTGGCATGGAACCTAAAAAAATATCCACAGATCAGTAATTTACTTAACATATCAGATTCAGCAAAAAGTTAGATTTAGAAACTTGAGTACCCTGGAGAAGACTCACTAGTTTCACAAGAGTAATAATAAATCTAAATTTTTGAAAAGTAATGGTGGTTTAATTCACAGGATACTATTTATTCCAAAGTTTTCCACTTGGTTGAAATATTAAAGCTCTGAATAAAACTCTCAAACTAATTCTGTGCAAGGATATCCCACTAGATTCTTATTTCTCCTCCTTGGTGGTGTAAACTGGCAATTAGAAGGCAATAAACTACATTTGAAATATGGTTACTCATCAAAACGTATGATAGCTAGGAGAATAAAAATTATTTTGAAGCACTTAGCAAATCCAAATTGCCATACAAATGCTAAGCAGTGGGGCAAAGTTTGCCAGATGGTCAACATATAATTTGTTAAGTAATTCAGAATGTATTTTGTTCTCTAAGGGAGAACCAACTGGGTTTCAGTAGCAGAATTCAAAAGGAACCAGTGTAATATGAAGAGCCAGGGCACAGTGTGCATTTTTGGCTATGCCTATGATAATGCACAGAAAGGTAACAGATAAACCATTTCAGTTATTTTATTTAAAAAGTCTATATCCTACAAGGTGGGTAGTTTTAATTGAGTTGAATTTAATAGGGTTTATTCATTGTCTACTGTGTGAGTCTATTCTCACATTGCTATAAGGAAATACTTGAGACTGGGTAATCTATAAAGGAAAGAGGTTTAATTGACTCACAATTCCACACAGCTAGGGAGGCCTCAGGAAACTTATAGTCATGGTGGAAGGCAAAAGGGAAGAAAGGCACCTTCTTCACAGGGTGGCAGGAATGAGAAGTGCAGAGTGAAGTGAGGGAAAGTCCCCTTATAAGACCATCAGATCCTGTGAGAACTCACTCACTATCATGAGAACAGCATGAAGAAAACCGCCCCCAAGATTCAATTACCTCCCGCCAGGTGTCTCCCACGACACATGCTAATTATGGGAACAAAAATTCAGGATGAGATTTGAGTGGGGACACAGCCAAATCATGTCTTCCATTATACATTAAATACTTTGCTTGATAACAACAACAAAAAATTAGACATCGTAGGCCCCTCTCAGTCTTGAGGGGGATGACAAATATATAAATGGAAAATTATTATGAAATGTGTTAAGACTTCATCTTAGTTTCTTTTGTAATTCTTATTAAAAAAATATCTGGGATTGTGTAATTTATCATGAACAGAAATTTATTTCTTACAGTTCAGGAGGCTGGGAAGTCCAAAATTGAGGGTCTGGTATTTGATAAGGGTCTGCTTGCAGCATCATCCCATGGCAGAAGGGCAAAGACAGGGCAAGAGCTACAAGGGGGCCAAACTCATCTATTCATTACTAACTCCTGAAATCAACCAACTCCCAAGGTAACGGTATTAATCCACTGGTAAGGCTGGAGCCTCCATGGCCAAATCACTTTTCATTAGTTTCTACCTCCCAACACTGTTGCAGTAAGAATTAAGTTTCTAACACATGCATTATGGCAAACACATTTAAACCATAACAGACTATAAGACAATTCTTCAGCCATGTTGGCACAGAAACCAGTACAAATGCCCTAACCTGACCACCCTCAGGGCAAGAGCTGGGAATGAATAACACCTTTGGGATTGTTGTTCTTGTTGAGGTGATGATTTGGTGATCTTTTTAAATTCTTAAATCATCTTCAGTTGCGATTGATGAAACTGTACCTTAGTGATAACTTTGTGGGTAAGAAAATAACTTATCACAAATATTAGAATACATTGTGAGAGGCTTACATTTATAAACCATGTACTCAGCTCCAAGAAAATCAGGAAATATAAATTATGAATATTCTGATTATTTCTGTAACTTAGAGTAGACGGCATATTTTAAAAAAGCATTTTTTAAAGTAGGAAGGACCCACTGGCATTCCTTTTGTTTGTATTTTAGAGAATTTTTTGCTGTATTATATAACAGCACATCTTTCTAGTTATACTTTCTGCAGATTGGCACATTGTCACATTGCATAGCTTTTTTATTATACTAGCTATTTAAATTGCATAGATAACATTACCTCAGGCTTCTGAAGAGGAAAAGAAAACTCTTCAATGTAATTTCTTAATATTGAAAGATTTCTAATTGCTAATAAATAAATAATTTTTAGAGCTTACCTTTTATTTTCTACACCTAGAAGCCTGGCCTTATAATAAAACAGATTGTTGTTATCTTATAATAAATATATAATTTAATTTATATTTTTTCCAATAAAAATGATCAAATTTTATTCCTCTGGCATTGGTCTTATAAAGAAATTCATTCTGGCTGGGTGTAGTGGCTCACGCCTGTAATCCCAACACACTGGGAGGCCGAGTTGGGAGGAGAGCTTGAGCCCAGGAGTGTGATGCCAGCCTGGCAACATAAGAAGATCTTGTCTTTACCAAAAAAAAAAAAAAATGTGAGCCAGGCAGGGTGGTGTGTCCCTGTGGTTCCAGCTACTCAGGAGGCTGGAAGATCACTTTATCCTGGGAAGTCAAAGCTGAAGTGAGCTGTGATCATACCACTGCCCTCCAGCCTGGGTGACAAAGTGAGACCCTGTCTAAAAAAAAAAAAAAAAAAAGAAGAAGAAAAAGAAATTCAGTCTGATAACTTTCTTCTCTTCCTCTGTGTAATTACTTTAATCTTATTTACCACTCATTTTGATCCTGTTTGAAATTTTAGAATCAACTTTTGGTATCTGAGTAATTAAAAACCAGAGATGCAGCTTATGTGATTTTCAAGAGGAAAGTGACTCTCTGATGTGCTAACATTTTGCTTCTGTTGTTTATACTTATTTTAAGAAATGGAATCCTGGCAGCAAATAATACCACAATCTGTAAGTAATACCTGTCGGATGGCTGGTGGGGCAGCAAATTGATGACAACGACTATAATCAATAGTGTGGGAGTCAGTCATGTTACCTGAATTATTTAGCTTTATATTTCTTCCTTAGGATAAAAAATCCAGTGGTTGAGCAAACAAATGTTCTCATTACGTCCTGTCACTCATCTCTAACCACACATTACTGGGTGGTTATTTAGAGAAAGATTATATCTGGAGGAACAAGTATGAACTCTGTACCTCTTCAATATAACACTGCAGAACTTGTAAAGAGCAGGTTTCCAGGGAAAGATCAACCCCCTGGTTTCCCCAGTAAAGTTCATTATCTGTAAACCATGCTGAGCAGTATTTCTTAAATCAAATGGGAGCTTTGCACAGATCCTTTTAAAAGGGTAGACAGAGTCAGAGAAAAAATATGAAGCCAAAGCATGCTGACCAAAGGACAAGAAGCTCCATTTGAGACGGGAAATTCATTATGAGTAATGAACAAATCCAGGATGGCCCCTGTTCATCCACTTATCCTGGGCTCTTCAGCCAGAATAGAGCATAGTATTGAAAACTAAAAGGAAATGAGAAAGACAACTCCCTTCCTCTTCTTTCTCTTGATAAGACTCTGCTCTCATCTGCTCTGTTCAAGATTAAAACACAAGACAAACAAACAAACCAACATCAATCAGGTCAAAAGAAGAGGAGAGGATCATGAAGAAGAAAGAATGATGAAAAAGGAAGGATGATAGTATTTTCAGGGGTTGAAAAATATAAGAGTTTTTATATTATTCTGTGGATCTTTATGAAATAACCAAAAGATAATACAGTGGAAGAGGGTCTTGGGAACTCAAGAAGCCAACAGAATTAGTGGGTCCAGCTTTCAATTCTGTGTAAGGAACTATAGGATGACCACATCCTAAGACAGAAATATGAGTGCCTAACAACTGCCAACAGAACCTCAAGTCAGAAAACTAAAAAATGCAAAGTGCACAATGAGTTGCAGAAGTAAGAAGGTTTCCTTTTAACCTTCTTGGTGCCCAGAAAAGGCTGAACATGTCTTCACTCCACCACAGTTTCCATCCCCACTCTTAAATGAGTATGTTATTGTGAAAATAAAAAGTCTGGGTAAATTCTACATTTGTTTTATTTGTCTAACCTGTTCCTCCTAACCAGATAATGTCCCCTAGTGCTCTTTATAATAGAAATGCTGGAATCTTATTGCTCCAAATTGGACACAATACTTAAAATAGAAAGGATTCTATATAGTTCTGTGGGCAGAGAATAATTAGTCAAATATTTTAGAATTATGGAACTGAGCATCCACTGAGCTGATTAAATTCAAGAGTACAGGGTAAATAAAGCAATTTCTACAGTAGATTCTGGTACAAACCCCACTGTGTGCTGCTTTCTCATTATCCCGTATGTTAGCTAAGTGAAAACTGGCAAAATGAAAACCAAGAGGCAAGTGTTAAAAAAAAAAATCACCGAAAAGCACCCTGGAGGCTGTCCATAAAAAGTTGAGCAGCCTATTTTGTGTTGGGGATTGTTGGTGAAACAGTACTGTATGTATAGGAGTAGGGTGTCTGTATTTGGAGGTAGGGAGAAATTGTTGATAAATTGCCTGGATTTTAGTCATGGTATAAGAGTGCAGATTCTCCCCAGCCCCTTCATTGAATTGACACCCAAGCATCCCAAGTAGAGGTAGAGACACAAACCAGGTTCACTGAATCGGTCAGCTCTGTCTGAAGAATTGAAACACATTGATTAAAGTTTAGAAAAAGAGACAAGTTATATGACTAGGGTTTTCAGCATTTAGATGAGTTCAGCTGTCTGAAACAATAAATTTACGTATGACCTTATTTCTGCATGAGCTCAAAATGGCATTGTTATTAGGCATGAAATGGCCATTGCCAATTCACCTCCTGCTGACATATCTTGTAACAGCATATTTTTCTGTGATCAAAATAACTCCAAAATTACTTCATCTAAAAGTCAGTTTCTACTATTATTCACAAATTCTTAGTTAGAAGTCAGGATTTTTTTAAATATTCCAATGTAATATGGTTAATAACACACAGAAGGTAATTTTTCGTGAGAATTGGCAACTAAAATGCTGAGATAAATATTTCCACTAATTTCCTGTAAAAATAGCAAATATCAGGGCATATTCTAAAGAGCAACAGGGCACATAATTTTCATATTTGGAAACCCAATGACAGTGGTTTTAAGAGAAACTGGGAACTTTGTATGAATTAATTCTATTCTATTACCTTATGTCATCTCATAGCATCTTAATTTGCATATTGTTGAAAATAATAAGGGCTGAATTTTGATATGAAGGAAACAACTGAAAGACAAGCTAAGTATGCTTCAGGAGCTATGAACCTTTATATAAAAAACATTTTCCCTCTTTCAAATGACTTGTTTTTATTACTCCTTCTTAGTAGGCACTTGTTCTGGTATAGGCAGACCCATGGAGCCACATTTCTTAATCAATTCATTGATTAAAGCAGCATGTATATAATTGCTTTATAGAATATTAACATATCTTACTTAACAAAAGATCCTGTGGTCAAACAAGTCAAGAAAGAAAAACATATCACAAACTTCTTTTAGACTACAAATTGCATAGACACTTTCATATGCTAATGTGAATTACAAGTACATAGGGTATACACACACACTCTTTAGATTTTATTTCATGACAATTTGTTAGGGATCTGATTTCCCCCCACATTTTCATTTCATATTTTTTATTGTAATTTAATGAGAGAAAAGTAAATCTCATTGTTTGATTTTGCAAATGAGGTTAGATATCACTTATGCTAATTAGCAATTCTATTTCTTCTTTGGTAAAGTGTTCACTTTTGTTTTTACTTTTTTGTATTTTTCTATTGACTCCTTATTATGAAAAATGAGGAAACCAAATACCTCCTCCCACATTCATTCTTATACACCACTAATTTTGTTGTTTTTATTTTCAATAAGGTTTTTAAATATTTTCATTCTGTTTAAGAATCATGGTTCTCAGGCCAGGTGTGGTGGTTCATGCCTGTAATCCCAGCACTTTAAGAGGCCAATGCGGGTAGATGAGTCTAGGCGTTTGAGACCATTCTGGACAACATGGCAAAACCCTGTGCCTACTAAACAACAAATATTAGCTGGGTGTGGTGGCACATGCCTGTAATCCCAGCTAATCATGAGGCTAAGATGGGAGAATCACCTGAGCCTGGGAGGTTGAGGCTGCCGTGAGCTGAGATCTGGCCACTGCACTATAGCTTGGACAATTAGAGTGATACCCTGTCTAGGCAGAAAAGAAACAAATAAACAACCAACCAACCAACCCTGGCTACCAGAGTTTTTTGATTATGGTTTTATACGTAAATCAATTTAATGCTCATCCCAGAACCCTTTACCACAGATTCCTTTCCTGCCTGGTTTGTTTTATATTTACTCAGATACGGTGGATTTCATCTTCTAATAGATTATTTTTTCAAGAAAACTTCCTGGGTTCTATGTCTCTGAGTGACATTTTAGAAAACTATATATTATAGTTATATTTTAACTTTTAATTATTTCTTTTTAATATATTTAAATACATTTTACTTATAATGTTTATTAAAATGTTATTTTATTTGGTTATTTATTTTTAATTCATTTATATATTTATAGCTATGTCTTAGGGGGTTGGTTACAAGCTTGAAAATGCATCTTGTCTTAATACTTCTCAAAAAATGAACAGACATAAAACTATCTTTTTATTCTTTATTTTCCTCAAAATTTTGCTGACATTGAAAGTTCAATGGAAAACTCCCAAAAATCTGAATTTTTCTTTGTAAGAATTGTATTTTTCTTCCTTCACTTCAATAACAGTATATGTTTGAAATTAGTCATTGTAGTTTTTCCTATTTTAATTTGAAAATTGAAAACTTTATTACAGAAAACTTATTTTTCTTATTACATATTTGGAGGTAAATTGTGTATATATATGGGCCCTCCTGTTCCTTAAGGATATAAATTTTTTCTAATTCTTTTTTTGTAATTTGGATTTCAGGAGCACATAATTGGAAGAAGTATGATCCTTAAGACCTCTTCATCTTGATCCTTACATGGTCTTCTCTTATTACGTATTAATTGATTTGACTATTTTTAATAATATAATTAATACTTTGAAAGAATCACCCCCTACCTCAAAAGAAAAACAAATAGCCTACATCTAACTTTGTGGTTCTTTGAAACCAAATCCTTCCCTTCACCTGCAGAAACCATAATTTTAAATCTTATGTTGATTATTTACTTGCATTTCCTTTTAGTGGGTTTCATATATTCCCAAGTAAGAATTTGTAAATAACAGAAATGGTTACAAGTTTCATTTCCAAAGCATTAATCTCAGCATGGCTTCTTGAGCCTCCCAGAGCCTGTATTTCTTAACAAGAAAATTATAGTATAATAATAGTATTATTATAGTCTTGTACTTGTTCAGTATAATAATTATTATTATATATTAAGTATAGATAATACTTAATACTTATACTTGTTAAGTACAATAATATTACTAATACTATTACAGTATTATACAAATACTACTACTATTATACTTAATACTACTAATATACTATTATACTTATTAATAAATAATCATAACAGTAGTAGTATTCTTATACAAAGAAGACACATGCCGGCACTGATGGGGACATGTGCAAATGTTGCAAGCAAGGGACTGCCACAGAATAAGTGCTCAAGAGACAGTAGCCCATCCCATTCCATTTCTCTACCCTTTGGACTGCAGAAATACAAAACTGAATTAATCATAATTCTTTGTTGAAGGTGTACTCTCATTTTATTCCATGATGACCACTTTGTTATTTTTATTTATATAATAAAGACTCATCAAAGTGCCATCCAAAATAGAATGTAAAACTTTGACAGTGACCCACATAAAATCATATAGTTCCACTATCCCATCCCCTTTCTCCATTCAATAATTCCTGTATTAATGAATCCTGTATCAGTAATTCCATTGCTTTTCACTTCATGATACGAATCAATGTAAATAGTAAAAAGAAAGAGATATATTTAAAATTTTTTAGTTGTTTAAAACTATATAAAACAAATAGAAGCTACGGTAACTATAACCATTTGGTAGTCTTTATAAGTTTGTATGTTGAGAGTCATAGTAATCACTGTGTTTTCATTTCTTTATAATATTTTGCTGTGTAGAGTGGTATTCAGTGCGGTCTTGATTTGCATTTTCCTGACCACTAATATTTATGATTATTAGTCATATGCATGACTAGTCATATATATTTCTTCATCTTGATGTATTTGTTTTGTAGCACATTTTTTGTGATATCTTATTAACTTGTAAAAATTTAAAAATATTTGTATAATCTTTAATCAGTATATGTATTGAAGGTCTTATTTCCTGTGTATAACACACTTGTTCATTTTTTAATATTTAAAAGATAATTTTCACTTTTTATAGGATAATTTTAACAAGATATTTTATTTTTTTAAATAATTATTCTTAACTTTAGTACAGTTAACCTTAAGTTTTTTTCTATTTTCAATACTTTTGAGTACTTTTAAGGAAATTCTTTTCTGCCCCCAAGATCCAGGTCTTTAATATCTCAATTAAATATTATAATTTATTATCATGAGCATCTTTGCCTCATATTTATTGCTCTTTTAACTTAGTTACACTGAGTGATGTCCTATATGTAGTGCAGGAAAATAGAAGGTTTTTTTAAAAAAAGGGTAAGACTGGCTGAGCGCAGTGGCTCACGCCTGTAATCCCAGAACTTTGGGAGGCTAAGGCGGGAGGATTGCCTGAGCTCAGGAGCTGGCGACCAGCCTGGGCAACACGGTGAAACCCTGTCTTTACTAAAATACAAAAAATAAAAATAAAAAAGAGAGAGAGAGAATTAGCCCGGCGTGCTGGTATGCGCCTGCGGTCGCAGCTACTTTGGAGGCTAAGGCAGGAGAATCTCCTGAGCCTGGGAGGTGGAGGTTGCAGTGAGCCAAGATGGTGCCACCGTACTCCAGCCTGGGGGGAGAAAAAAAGGAGTAAGACTGTTAGATAATTTCATAGGATGGAGTTGATTGGGAAGCTTTTGGATATCAGATAACAATTGGTTTCTTGCTCTAATAATTCAAATAAAAGATGAGACAGAAGAGAACTAAGGAAGTAGCAGTCAAAATAGAGAAAGAAAGGTGAATTTAAGACACGTTTGGAATAAGACACTATTTCGGTTTGGGAATTTAGATGTATTATTTATGGATTATGACACTGTTATTATAAAGAATGACCATACAGGAAATAGAGAAGAATATAGGGACTGTTGAATAATATTGTGAAAACAGGGAATATAAGTAAAACGTAGGAGCATCAATGGAACAGGAATAGAAACAGCAAATTCGAAGTTTTTCTGTGAAATCCAGAAATATGTGTGTTTTGGTTTTCTCTTGCTGCTATAACAAATTACTACAAAATTAGCAGTTTAAAACAACAAAAATGTATTATGGTTCTGGAGGTCGGAAGTTCAAAATGGGTTAGAAAGACTGTGCTCCTTGAGTCCTTAGGCGAGAATTCAATTCGTTTGCTTACCTTTCTGGTTTCCAGAGCCTTCCCGGGCTCATGGACACTCCCTCCACCTTCGAAGTCAGGAGTGTACTGTCTTTAAATCAATCTCTCTCTCTCTTTCGTGCATGCACTTTTTCTCCCTTTTTCTCTTTCTCTCTAACTCTGCTTCCATCATTGTATCATTCTTTGATTCTGACTTTCCTGCATTTTAAAGAAAGACTTAATGTGATTATGTTAGGCCCATTTAGCTAATCCAAGATACTCTCTCCATCTCAAGATTGTGAATGTAGTCACATCTGCAAAGTGCAGCAATGTAGGGTAACATACTCACAGCTTTTGGGTTTTGAGTTCTAGCAAACTATTTTTGGCGGGGAAGAAGGGAGACAAAGTTTCGCTCTTGTTGCCCAGGCTGGCGCACAATGGGGCCATCTCAGCTCACTGCAACCTCCGCCTCCCAGGTTCAAGCGATTCTCCTGCCTCAGCCTCCCGAGTAGCTGGGATTACAGGCATGCACCCCCAAGCCCAGCTAATTTTTGTATGTTTAGTAGTGACGGGGTTTCTCCATGTTGGCCAGGCTGGGCTTGAATCCCGACCTCAGGTGATCCATCTGCCTCAGCCTTTCAAAGTGCTGGGGTTACAGGCGTGAGCCACCATGCCTGGCCTTTAAGTTAGTTTTCTCTCCCTTGTTTTCATCTCTTTTTGTAGCAATCTCTGCTTCTGGCTTTAGGTCCTTCAATTTTTACCTGCTGTTTCTCTTATTTCCTATACTGCTCTTAGTATGTTCTGCAAAATGATTTACTCATCTTTCAACACGAAGCACTTTTACTGCTCAGTTTTGCATGGCGTTTATGTCACACAGCCTAGTTAGTTCAGAGGCTGCAGATGGTTGCCCCGTCCAGGAAGCCCAGTCAGTGGGTGGGATCCGATAACACAGAGCATGGCAATTCCCAAGGCAGGAGGTTCCTGAACGCCAGCGTTCTCGTTTTAAGGGACCGGAGGGTGGGGCAACCTTAGAGTCTCACAGATTGCTCCACACAGGTTGTTTCATATGGCACATACATTTTTCTTTGAAACATTTTAGACTCAAGCGCTTTTGGTGAAGCCTCTCTGATGCATGTGTTTTTTCGTTTTTCTTTTGCATCCCACTGCAAAGGCCAAGAGAGGGCAGCAAACGCTCTCAGGAGGAAGCCCGCAGCCAAGACAGGGGTCTCAGACAGCAGTTTACGGGGTTACCCTTACTTCCCTTATTCTCTGACAATTTTGTTCTGCTTTCCTTGTTTGTAAAATAAGGTTTAAATTTCTTAAATCATGAACTTTCTCCCTTGCTCTTCGTGGTTGCTTTCAAATGTGCAGTGTTAAAAATTAGGTTCCTGTTTTCTACACAGTAGAAGTCGGAGAATTGACAAATTTGCATTTTGAAATTTCATCAAGACTGAAAGAGTGCAGGGTAATGTAGATAATTTTCTATAAAATTACCTTTATTTTAGGAAAAGACTTTGAATCATAGCCCTAACGCTTCTAAAATCATGTCTAAAATAATGAAAAATATTATATAGATTCATAATTTAGATTTCTTGAATAATATTTCAAGTAAGTATAAGACATTTTGATTAGCTAAAATAAAGAAACTAATTCTTCTTTCATTTTTCCTTTAGTACAATTGGATGTTTTCTGTGAGGTTTGTTTCCGAGAATAAAACGAAGAAACTGAGGCCAGCACCAAAATAATCCAAAGCACGGGAATTTATTCAGGCTCCTGGGGGAGGTTCTGCGGTCTGGACAGGAGGGGCCGGAGAAGTCGCACAGACTCCTCTCAGACAGGGGGTTTTATAGGGAGTGAGTCTATTTTTAGACAGGGAGTTTTTATAGTAAGTCTATTTTTAGACAGGAGGTTTTTATAGGGAGTGAAACAACTCGATTGGTTGTGGGAGAGCAAGACTGCTATTGTGTAAGTTACAAGCCTTGACCTAGGACTTGGCTTGTTGTTGGTTGGAATTACTTGCCTGCTATTGGTTGTTAAGACTCGACTGCTGTTGGTTGTTAAAACTCGGCTGCTATTGATTGTTAAGGCTTGGCTGCTATTGATTGTTAAGGCTTAGCTGCTATTGGTTGTTAGGGCTTGGCTGCTATTGGTTATTAAGAAGCTATGGTTGCAGCACCTTGTTTGCATACTAGGCTCTTTAAGAGAAGACCAGGCTGTGCGAGCAAGGGAGAGGGGAACATGCCTGAGCATGTCTGAGCTTGTTTGGGGCATGTCCGAGCTTGCTCGGGGTTTGTAAAAGGGAAAAAAGGAGCGGGGGGGTGGGGGGGCGGAGGGGGTGCATCCGAGCTCCCAGCAAGGCAACCGGCCTTTCATATACTGTATGTATATAGTATATTATGTAATATAGTATATATTATATGTATAGCATATGTTATGTATATATATACATAATATATAATGTATATATGTATATATATACATATATAGTGTATATACATACATTATATATTATATGTATAGTGTGTATATATACATTATATATGATATATATACATAATATGTGTGTATATATATTATGTATATATCAAGTGAATCACTTGATACTTGTGATTCATCTTTCTGAATCCCCAAATCCACACCTATGGAAATCTTACACATTTCTAACTTTCCCCTGACTCACCTTTTTTGTGGAAAGTCACTTGTCAACCAAATATAAAAACCTTACATTCCGTATCAGAAACCAACTTTCAAGAAAGTTTCCATAGGCCTGGACAGTTTTCATATAGCAAAACTGCCCAATCATTTTTAAAAAATTATTTTATGAGAGTTAGGACATTCATGATGATGAATAGAGAATAACAAAGACCAAATGAGAGACCCATGTGGAGTGGACTGGGTGAGTGACACAGGCTTGCCACTTGTCACAAGCTTGGGAGCAGTGTCTGGATGTCAATGTGAGTTTATGTTTAAATTCCTGGCCTCAGCTGTATTTCAAATTACTGCATGGCATAGATCTTTGGGGTTGCAAGTCAAACCTGCAAATGTTAAATCACCAAATGCACACTTTTCCAGTGTTGGTTCTATGGCTAATAATACTAAGGAATCATGTTCTTGTCAGGTTTCTTTATCTCTCAAGGATAAGCAAGATAATTCATATCTTACCCACCCAAGTCTTAAATTAGAAAGCTGTGGTAAAGTTCCCTACTGTCAAATTTTAACACTGGGCTCAGAATTCCCATTGCAAATTTACACTTGGTTTTCCAATTAAAATGGGCTTTTGTGAGTCCCCTGCTGATAGTCATTGGCTTGATAAAAAGTAACTTCATTTGCAGCAAGGGTGTTTAGGGAACCCTGTGCAAGGCAGACTCGTCTGCTGCTGCCTTGAGCCCAGCTGTGCTGAAATATTAAACTTTAGTAAATTAGGTGAAATTGCAGCTTCCTGGCTGATACAATAATGCCTTTTTCTTTTTCTGAAAACCATGTTCAGCATTAGTTTTCTGCACAATTTTCTGCACTGAGATAAAAATTGGAGTATCTTTCAAATCCAGGCAATTCTTCGTTTTCTAGACAATTGTGCCATATTCTACTGATTTAACAGAGGGCTTAAACTTTCAAATATGTAGAATTAGATTACTATATTATTTTATCACTCCTTGAATATGGCATTACTTTATTATGTCACACTCATGTGAAGCAAATGAATCCCTGTAAATCCCTAAAAAAAAGTAGAACCCTATTTTTATTGATTAGTGTGTATATTAACAGCAATGATGAGCTATAGGATGAAATCATATTCCTAGTCACATTTATTTTTAGTTTTTTTTGCTGCATTTTCTCTTTAAAAATGACACTAGATCTTATGTGTTTTTATTAATTGACCGAACATTTATTGATCAATTACTATGTGCAAATTTCTGCTTTGTATTCAACCAAATGTTTTTAGAGTAAATCCAGAATTAGTAGAGAGAGATGAGGGACACTTGTGTCTCTTTTCTTGACATGTGTTTTCTTGTGAAGGAATCTTTGGTGACAGCTTTATTTAGCTGTCTGGCCTGGTTGCTCCGAAATGGCTCTCACTTTGGCCTCTTTCAGGTGAAGACCAGAGAAGTCAGCTGAAATACAATATTTTTGTTGCTTGGGAAAGTGAACTTATCAAAGCCTTTTCAAAATTGAAGTCATTTCAAAAGATCTTATCAAGGTACTCCCAAGGTGGTGGAATCCAAGAGTTGCATTTGGAAAAATCTCAAATTTATACAAAAGTAAGAGTGAGTAGTTTTATAAGCCCACATCTAACCACAATGGAATTAAAACCTAGGGAAGTGGCTAAGTAGGGGCTTGGGCAGTCAGGATAGTTTAGGGTATAAAGAATTGAGACTCACTTCTAAATAAATAATTGGAGAGCCAGTCTGTTTCATAGCATTGTTGGATCACTCTCCTGCAATAGATGAGATACCTGTAAATGAGATACTAAACAATATGATCTAGACCATGGTTTCGTTCTGGTGGCCACAAGAAGAATACCATAGGTTGGGTGACCAAAAGAACAGAAATTTGTTTTTCACAGTTCTGGAGGGTGAGAAGCCCAAGATCAGTGTGCCAGCATGGAGAGGTTCTGGTGAGAGTCCTTTTCCTGCTTGGCAGAAAGCTGCCCTCTTGCTGTTGTCTTTACACTGCCCAGAGCAGAGAGAGAGAGGAGGCAAATTCTCTATGGCCTGCTCTTATGAGGGAACTAATTCCACCAGGAAGCCTCCACCCCATGAACTAATCCGGTACCAAAGGCCCCAGCTCCAAGTACCACCCCATCACACTGGGGATTAGGGTTTCAACATATGAATTTTGTAGAGACACACACATTCAATCCATAGCAGTGTTAAAAACATAAGACAAATTAAATTTAGCACAATTTATTTTAGCAAAGGATTCATGAATTGGGCAACATTCACAACCAGAGGAGGTCCGGTGAGCTCCACCCAGTGCTGTGAGCAACAAAGCCTGATAGGCCAAAGTCGGAAGCACAGTAGGGAAACTGATGGGCCATAGCCCTGCAGGCTGCCTTATCGGGCCTGATGTAATGAGTTGGCTGCATGTGATTGGCCAGGAGCTTCAAATGGCAACGATTTCAGGCTTTGTGGGCTATGCCACCTCTGTCACCACTACTCAATTCTGCCCTCGCAGCCCTAGATCATACAACTGTATACAGACATCGATAATACAAAGTCATGGGCATGGAGGTTTTCCAATAAAACTGTTTGCAAACACAGGCAGGGGCTAAATCGGCCTGCGAGTAGTCATGTGCTCACGCATAAACGTCTCCTAGTCCCTGATACCAGTTGGCTGTCCCTCTGAATCTAGGTGAAGTGAGCACAGGTTACTGCTTCTGTTCAGTGTCGTGATCCACCCAGCAATTCCCCAGTCTTCAGCTTTCTTCATGCGTGGGAGGATCTGGCCGAGCGGCTGCACAGTTTTGAAAGTTTTGAAGCGGCGCCTTTCTCCCCTCCTCTCTGCAGGCAGAGTTGTAGTGTGGCTGGGTGGGCTGCGTGGGCTTCCGGGGGACGCGCGGGCACTCGGGGCGAGGCGAGGGCGCAGAAAAGTTGGAGCCCAATCAGCACGGAGTTGAGCTTCCGCGCCCCAACCTTCAGGTGACCCCGCGCGGCGGCGGCGGCGGCGGCGGCAGCAGTGGCGGCGGCGACCGGAGCCCGCAGCAGCTCGGAGCGCCTCCGGGAGGACAGGCGGCGAGCTCGGCGAATCGTCATCTGCCAGCCGAGCGCGGAGCTCCGCGGGCCAGCGCCGGGGTGGGAGCCCGGAGCGAGCCCGGACGCGGCTTCTGCCTCCGCCCGCCGCGGAGATTCCGCCGGCTGGGCTGGGGGCGCCACTCGCCGCCGCCTGTGAACGTTGAGGGTGCGCGGGGCTGCGGCCACGGCGGCGGTGGCGGCGGCGGCGGGAGCCGCGAGTCGGGGCCGCCCGGGCTGCGCTTCGCCCCGGCAGCCGCGGCGGCGGCGGCGCCCGTGGCTCAGGATGCGGCCGGGGGGCGCGCTGCTCGCCCTGCTCCCCAGCCTGCTGCTGCTGCTGCTGCTGCGCCTGCTCTGGTGCCCGGCAGACGCGCCCGCCCGCGCCAGGTAGCCCTCCTGCGCGCCGTGCCCCGGCCGTCCCTGGACCCCCAAGCCGCTCGTCGCCTCCGCTTGGGCGCGGAGACTTTTGGCCGCGGTGGGGAGCAGCCGACCGGCGGCGAGGGCCTGAGAGAGGAGTGGGGGAGGGGGTCGGAGGGAGGCGACCCTTGGAGCGGTGGGCAGCGCCTGGGGAGCAGAGGGACCGGTCAGGGCTGCGGGGGCTCCAGCGCGCATCGCTGTGGACGAGGCAGCTGCGGAGCGGGACGTGCCGTCGGGTTCCCCATCAGGATCCCGGGCTCCCCATTCTGGTCCTTGCTGTCTCTTCCTTCCCGCCCTAAGGCTCTTCCAACTCTGGGGTTGGGGATCTGGCCGGGGAGCCGGGAGCGTGAGATCTCCCCGCCAGGCTTGGAGCGCTATGCCCAGCCTGTCAGCTAGCGGCTCCCGGCGGGGTGTAGCAACTTAAGTTTTCTTCCCGGCTGGGCAGGATCGTGGTGGAGGAACGCAGGGAAGCCACCCACGGCACTCCCGCAGCGATGAGGACGCTCCGGAGCCCGGCGACCGCGGTACCGCGCGCCACGAACAGGTACAGCTGCGGACTGGGGCTCGGGGGCTGCGAGCCGGGCGCGGGGCGTGGCTGCACCTGCTGGGACTCGCTTGGAGTGGGCAGGCTGGGACCACGCGATTGAGCTTGATGGTGTGCGTGTTTGGAGACGGCTGGAGGGGGCTCCTCTCTTCACACTCCCTCAACCCTCTAAGCCTTTCCCTCGATGTGGATGATTTTTGAATCAAGGGGGAATCCTCCAACAGCTGCATTTGAAAAATGGGTGCTGAGTTTCCCTCTGCACCACGGTGTGTTGAAAATCCCCCGAGCGAGGAAGCCCAGCCTATCTTTACGGAGCGATTTGGTTGGTTTGCTTTTTGTTTTCAGTGCTTTAAAGTGCACCCGTGTTAAGATTCAGGTTTGTTCTGTGTGCTGGGAATGATTTTGCCCTTAGTGATTGGAGGCTTAATTTTTTTCCTTATCCTTCATTTGTGTATTTATTCATAGGCAGTCATTGTTTTTGTTTCAGATTGTAAAAGTAATACGGCTTTGTGCAGAAAGTTAGAAAATAGAACTGTAAAAAAGAAAATGTTACTCATTCAGAGTCCTTCCCTCTCAGAGACCATATTCAGTCTGGTTTTGGTCTGTATGTCTTCCAATAGTCTTTTCTATATACATATGTTTGAAAAATAGAGCTGAGATTATGCATTGTAGTTTATGTTCTGACTTTTTTTTTTTTTGTAAAAAATCATAGACCTACACCTGTCATTACATTTCCCTCCCCCCACAAAAACATTGCTTTGGATTGTTCCATAATTTATCATCTGAAGGTGCCATAATCTATTTAACAGTTTCCATTTTCAGACATTTAGGTTGCTTCTTGTTTTTGTTTTATTTTGTTTGCCATCAGTAATTCTATGAAGTGCATCCTTGTATGTAAATCTTTATCTTCATTTCAAATTAATTGCCCAGGATGGATTGATAGAAGTTGGGATTATTAAGTCAAAGAGTATATACTCTTTACATTCTAAGTCACATTGTCAGTTGCTTCCTCGAAGGGTTGAATCAATTTCCATTATCACAAGCAGAATGTACTGCTTTCTACCTTAGCATTGCTACTATGATTGCAATCTTCTATACCGTCTCTTTTCCTCTTTTTATCTCTTGCAAATCCTTTTTCTGTGTATGCTTCTCTATATTCTTGGCTCTTGAATCCACCTTAATCTTCTGATGGTACGGCTCCAGGCAGCTCCAGCAAGGCTCTAAGAAGGGTCTGGAAATGGCTGGGAGAAACCCTGAAGTGAGGAACACCATTGCTGCCACCCCTTCATTGCAATTTCACAGCATATTAGAGGCACTCGGACCTCCTGAAGTAACAAAAGCTTTTGAGAAAAATAGCGTCCTATAGTTTTATTCTATTCAGGTTGGTGTACTATAGGTAGCCTAGCTTTCTTGATGAACTGGGCAGCATTCCATCTTTTCCCAAATCCCATGACTATTACCCATTCTAGGGTTGCCCCTTTGGGAAAGTTTGAAAGAATGTATTCATTAAATGATTTGATCTCAGGTCGTTTTTAGAGGTAATTCTTTGATGAATTTTTCAGTTTCTTTTGACATATTTCTTTTCTACTTGGCATACGTCTTGGGCTAATATACCTAACTCATAATTCTGAACATGGTCCATTTTATTAAGCATTTTAAAATTTATACCATTCTTCTGTGTTTGTAAAAGCCTCTTTGTCTTTTGACAATGATGTCCCCTTTATCGTTTATGATTTTGATTATTTATGGAGCAGGGGTGCAAACTTTAACCCATCATACTACTTGGTTGTATAGAGAAATTGTAATCCCTTTGTTTTTCTGGAGCTGTTCTGATATTCCCCCATGAGCCCCATGGCAACGATGCTGTCAGGAATACAGAGAGCCAGCACTGAATGAACTCTTCTTATGGGGGCAGACACTGATCTAAGCGCTTGGCATTTTTAATTTAAAAAATTTTTGAAATAGGTTTGGGGGTAAAGTGCATTTTTGTTGCATGGATATATTGCCTAAGGGTGAAGTCGGCATTTTAGTGAAACCATCACCCAAACAGGGTGTACTCATTGTACCCAATGGATACTTTCTCAGCTCTCACCTCACTCTCCCACCTCTTTCTCCAGCATTTATTATTCCACAATCTGTGTCTGTGTGTATCCATTATTTAGTTCCTATTTACGAAGACATATGGTATTTGATTTTCTGTTTCTGAGTTATTTCGTTTAAAAGAATGGCCTCCTGTGCCATCCCTGTTGCTGCAAAAGACGTTGAATCTTTCTTTTCTTATGACTGACTTGTAGTATGTGGGATATATATATATATTTATATATAGAGATAGATAGATAGATAGATATGCCACACTTTTTTTATCCAGTCCTCTGTTGAGGGACACTTAGGTTGATTCTATGACTTTGCTATTGGGAATAAGCACTTTTCCTTTAATTCATTTAATCCTTAAAAAATACTGAGAGAAACTATTGTTACCCTAATTTTTATAGATGAGGAAATTGAAGCAAAAAGATTAAGTACATTGCCTACAATCACGGAGTTAACACATCGTGGAGCCTGGAGTGAAAGCCAGGCCAGGGGAATGCAGAATCCCATACATGTAATCTCCCACTGTGTTGCCTGTCATAAGTGCTGGGAAAGATGTGTGTGTGTGTGTGTGTGTGTGTGTGTGTGTGTGTGTGTGTGTGTGTGTGTGTTCAAAATGTTCGATCCAGGTGAAAGCTTAGATGTGACAATTTAAGAGACGCTTTCTGGCAATATTTATTCTTTCTGAGAACAAATGCCAAGGCGCTCAGATTGCTTCTACCATCTCTTCTCACTTTAAGATGCCATCCAAGTAGGCTGGGTGCAGTGGCACATGCCTGTGACCCCAGCACTTTGGGAGGCAGAGGTGGGCGGATCACCTGAAGTCAGGAGTTTGACACCAGCCTGGCTAACATGGTGAAACCTTGTCTCTATTAAAGGATACAAAAATTAGCTGGGTGTGGGGGCACGCACCTGTAGTCCCAGCTACTCAGGAGGCTGAGATGCAAGAATCGCTTAAACCTGCGAAGGGGAGGTTGCAGTGAGCCAAGATTGTGACGCTGGATTCCAGCCCGGGTGGCCAGCCAAGACTCTGTCTCAAAAGACGAAAAAAAAGATGACATTCAGGTATATTAGGGAGGGTACCTTAGGTGATGGAGTGGTCAAGTCAAGGGTTGGAGCTCAGGATCACGGTTTCTTTTCATTCTAATCTACAGGGTGATGTTCATCCTTTTCCATCTGGTGGCCAGGCACCCTGTTGAGAGTCAGTGGTAAGATCTGCAGCTTGTGGGTCTTTCTTTTCCCTCAGATGATGCACCTGGTGGTGCTCCTGGCTGTCTTGGCCTCACCTGAGATCCTACTGATGTTACCTTTCAGGGATCTGGCAAAGATTCTCTTTTGGTCCTATCTTAGGTTGTCTCTCTGTGACATTTGCTATGAAGCCACTCACTCAGCTGTTGCTAGCTAGCTCCACAGCCAGCCTCTCACCGATTTCTGGGCCTCATCTAAACATATAAAAACCAAAATTAGTTCAGAAAACTAAATATCAGGGCTTCCCTCTACTTGCTCCACCACGTAGATGCGACCCTACTCTTGTTGATCTCAGGATGTGGTATTGCCCAAGAATGATGTATTTCAAAATCCTAATTGGAGGAGGAAGCAAAGCCCTTCTGTCCTTGTTACTACTCTTGTCACTAGCTGTTTATTACCCCCATCTTTCTCCCTCTACAAGCCAAAACTTTTCTCTTTCTTTTTTTCTTTTCTCCCCCTACTGACTCAATTACAGAAACGTGCAGGCTTTCCTCTTCTGTTTCATATTCTATTTGCCCTGATGCAAACCTCCAGGTCTAACTCAAATTCAAGCCTTAATGATAAATTGTGGGGACCTGAGGAAAAAGATTGGGAATATTCAAGGATCTGGGTCTTACAGGTAAGATGGTTAATGTGCTAAAGTGGGAGAATGAAAAGAATTCGGAATATATTCTCTTAAGGCTGCAGAAAATTCTATCTTATTTGTCTAAAGTGGATTATTACCTTATTTTCTCTCTGCATTATTTCAGGAAAATGTCTTAATCTCTCCTTCCTCCCTGCAAAGATGTTTCAGCTTGACTAGGGGAAGGTTATATACTTAGAAAGACAAAAGAGAAAAATAAACTACTAGTTTTGAAAATATAACCCCATTACAATGGATCCTTTCTTTTGCTAATAAGTTTTGTTAAAGGTTTTCATTGGTCTGCTTTTTTTTTTTTGTAATAACTAGTTCTCGGATTTATTTCTCAATTTTTAGATATTTACATGTTCTATTTCCTTTGTGTTACTTTTATCTTTGAAAATATTCTATTTTTTCAACTTAATGTCTTGAAATGAATACTTGATTTATTTATGTTATTCTTTCCTTTTTTGTAACAAAAATATTTTAATACTATGAATTTTCCATTGAATGCACCTTTGGACTCATTTCTTCAGTTTCTATATATAATATTTAGATTTTTAAAAATACATTCTAAATTGTGTATAATCATTAGAAATGAGGGGTTAAAGTGTTGTGAGATTAATGAAACGGTCAGCACAAGCTTGTGTAACTAGCTAATTTGGAGTTCCATGGGAACATCCATGGCTCGGCTATGATTTGGCACCTTTTGGTGGCGGCTGTCCATTTTGGCTTTAAACATCTGTGGTGATGATTTGGGATTGTGTGGCAGCCTGTGACTTCCTGGACAGCAACTACTGTTATTCTTTGAATGTCCTTGTTAGTTGGTGTCTGTTTCATTGGCCCATCTGGGACGATTGAACCAGGGGTTTACCAGAGATAGGGGATCTCACCTTCACGTCTCTGTTTTTCTAGAGAGGTTCACCTGCTATTTCTTAATGGCCTTTCTCTCCCTTTTCTGTGGTCCTTTTTGGCTTGCTAATTGCTAAAGCTGAATAGAAATCCTCAAACTAGGCTGGGCATGGTGGCTCACGCCTGTAATCCCAGCACTTTGGGAGGCCGAGGCAGGCAGAATACTTCAGGTCAGGAGTTTGAGACCAGCTCACCCAACATGGTGGAACCCTATCTCTACTAAAAATACAAAAATTAGCCAGGTGTTGTGGCAGGCATCTGTAATCCCAGCTACTCAGAAGGCTGAGGCAGGAGAATCACTTGAACATGGGAGGTGGAGGTTGCAGTGAGCTGAGCTCACACCACGGCACTCCAGCCTGGGCAGAGCAAGACTCCATCTTAAAAATTTTTTTTTTTAATTTTAATATTCATTAAATTAATCTAAATAGTTTTGAAGTTCATGTAGCAAAGTGGTGGGCTTTTCAGTTAGTAATTATTACTTTATTATATACTTTTTCGTATGAAAAATTGTTTTTATTT
>CAUYQU010006395.1:0-19791 GCA_963574635.1 Cheracebus regulus
TTAGCATTTCGTCAAACCTTTTTTCAAAGTTATTAGTTTCTTTGCATTGGTTTAGAACATATTCTTTTAGCTCACAGAAGTTTCTTATTATCCACCTTCTGAAGTCTAATTCTGATGATTCTTCACACTCATTTTCCATCAAGCCTCGTTCCATTACTGATGAGGAACTAGCGTCCTCTGTAGAAGGAGAGACCTTCCGATTTTGAGTGTTCTCATTTCTTTTACGGTGACTTCTTGGCATCTTTATGGTTTTATCTGTCTGTCGTCTTTGAAAGACCAACTTTCAAATTAGGTCTCGGAGTGGACGTCCAGCTTGTTAATTCCCAGCTCCGGAATCTATGTAATTTTCACTGTGCGACTCGCAACGCTAGCTAAGACAGCAGCGTTGAAATTCGTGGTGCTTTTCTGCCCGGGGGGTCCCTGGTCTGGCTTCTCAGTCCCTTTTTCAGTCAGCTGGATGGACTGCTCTGACTTCCCAGAGCTCCAAACATCATCCAAAAGGAGACTCAGTCCCATTTACTCTGCACCAAGAGCCGCCAAGCTGAGGCGCCGGCAAAAAAGCCGCGCCAGCCGAAAGGGTCGCGCTGGCGACCCGTGGGGATCCTCCACTGGGAATGTCCTGGTCCGCGGGCAGTGAAAATTTATTGGTAAGTGTGGCGTCCACTGGCTCTCTGCGCTTTTACTGGGAGCTGCAATCCTGAGCTGCTAGTGATCGGCCATCTTGGATCTCTCTGAAAGATTAAGGTTTTTATGATGTGCGACAGCTCAGAGCAGTATGTTATGTCAATAATGAATCTTCATTGAGTGAGGTAGGTTCTAGGCTTATGATCCATTTAATTCCACTCCAAGTACAAATTAGACAAGTAGTCTTTTTGTTTTCCAGTTAAATCTTATACACGTTTCTGCCAGAGCTAGAGGAAACTCAGGTAGCAAGATTGTTATCACAATCCCTAAGCTTTAATTCTGAATGTCAGCCTGTTTCTAATATGCCTCAGTGCACTAACCAGGAGGATGTATTTTTAAAATAAATAAATGAATGAATAAACTTTGAACCCATTGATCTGTTGCCTAAAAGAAACCTACTTCACCTATAAAGATATATATAGTTATATATATATAAAAGTTATTCCATGCTAATGGTGGAAACTGAAAAAGAGCATCACTTGCTATAGTTATATCAGACAAAATAGATTTCAAGACAAACACTGTCAGAAGAGACAAAGAAAATCACTATGTAATGATGAAGGGGTCAATTCAGCAAGAGGATATAACAATTTTAAGTAGGTATGCATTTAACACTGGAGCATCCATATATAAAGAAAATACTTTTAGAGCTAAAGAGAGAGATGGACACCTATGCAACATTAGCCAGAGATTTTAATACCCTACATGCAGCATTGAACAGATCTTCCAGACAGAAAATCAACAAAGAAACATTAGAGGTAATCTGCAATATAGAAAAATAGATTTGATAGATATTTTCAGAACATTTCATCCAAGAGCTACAGAATGCATATTCTTTCCTCAGCATATGAATCATTCTCAAGGATAGGCCACATGTTAGGTCACCAAACAAGTCTTAAAACATTTAAAAAAAAAACTGAAATACCATCAAGCATCTTCTCTGAGCACAATGCAATAAAACTAGAAATTAATAACAAGAAGAATTTAGGAACCTCTATAAATACATGCAGTTAAACAATATGCTTCTGAATGACCAGTGTGTCAATGGAGAAATTAAGAAAGGAATTGAAAATTTCATTTCTTGAAACAAATAATGGAAACACAACATTTCAAAACCTGTAGGGCATAGCAAAAGCAGAACTAACAGGGAAGTTTATAGCTATAAGTTCCTACATCAAAGAGGAGGAAAAACTTCAAATAGACAATATAATGATGCATGTTAAAGAATTAGAAAAACAAAAGCAAACCAACCCCAAAATTAGTAGAAGAAAGTAAATAATAAAAGTCAGAACAAAAAAAATGAAATTGGAAGAAAAATGATATGAACGATAAATGAAACAAAAACTTGTTTTTTTGAAAAGTTAAACAAAATTGGCAAATCTTTAGCCAGACTAGGAAAAATGTATTGAAGATTCTAGTAAAATCATAAATGGTGAAGGAAATATTACAGCTGATACTGCAGAAATTTAAAAGTTACATATTAGGGGCTACTATGAGCAACTATATAAATTTGAAAAATTCAGAAAAAAGGGGACAAATTCTGGGATATATACAATCTACAAAAATTGAACCAGGAAAGAATCTAAAACATGAACAGACCAATAAAAAGTAAAAAGATTAAAGCCATACTAAAATATCTGCTGGTAAAGAAAAGTCCAGGAACTGATGGCTTCACTGCTGAATTCTACCAAACATTTTAAAACAACTAATGCTAATACTACTCAAATTATTCCAAGAAATAGAGGAGCAGGTAATACTTTCAGACTCATTCTATGAGGCCAGTATTAACCTGATACCAAAAACATACAAAGACAGATTTAAAAAAAAAAAAAACTATAGGCCAATATCTCTGATGAATATTGATACAAAAATCACCAACAAAATACTAGCAAACCAAACTCAACTGTACATTAGAGAGATCACCAATGATGATCAAGTGGTATTTATCCCTGTGGTGAAAGAATGGGTCGAAAAATACAAATCAATCAACATGATACAACATATCAACAGAATAAATAAAGGATAAAAACCATACTATCATTTCAGTTGATACTGAAAAAACATTTGATAATACACAAAATCTCTTCATGATAAAAAACCTCAACAAAGTAGGCATAGGAGGAACATACTTCAACATAATAAAAGTCATATACAACAGACCCACCACTAGTATTATATTAAGTAGTGAAAAACTGAAAGTCTTTCCTCTCAGATCTGGAACATGACAAGGATACCCGCTGTCACCACTGTTACTCAACATAGTACTGGGTGTCCTAGCTAGAGCAATCAGACAAAAAAAGATATAAAGGGCATCCAAATTGGAAATGAAGAAGTCCATTTACCCTTGTTTGCCTATGATAGGATCGTATATCTGGAAAACCTAAAGTTTCCACAAGAAAACTAGTAGAACTGATAAACAAATTGGTAAAGTTGTAGGATACAACATACAAAAATCAATAACACTTCTATGTGCCAACAGTGAACAATGTGAAAAAAGTAGTAAAAAGCAATCACATTTACAGTAGCCACACATAAAAATAAATACCTAGGAATTAACCAAAGAAGTGAAAGATCTCCATAATAAAAACTATTAAACACTGAAGAAGAAAATAGAAAAGAACACCAAAAAGTGAAAATATATTCCATGTTTATGAATTGGAAGTATCAACATTGTTAAAATATCCATAATACCCAAAGCAAATCTACAGATTCAATGAAATCCCTATCAAAAGACTATTGATATTCTTCACAGAAATAGAAAATAACAATCCTAAAATGTATATGGAACCAAAGAAAACCAGAATAACCAGAACTATCCTAAGCAAAAAGAACAAGACAAGAGGAATCATATTACTTGACTTCGAATTACGCTTCAGAGCTATAGTAACCCAAACAGTATGGTACTGGCATAAAAACAGATACATAAACCAATGGAGAATAGAGAACCCAGAAACAAACCTACACACCTACAGTGAACTCAGTTTTGACTAAGGTACCAATAACATACACTGGAGAAAAGACAATGCCTTCAATAAATGGTGCTGGGAAAACTGAATATCCATAAGCAAAAGAATGAAACTAGACCCCTGTCTCTTGCCATATACAAAAATTAAATCAAAATGGATTACAGACTTAAATATAAGACCCCAAACTATGAAACTACTCCAAAAAAACATTGGGGAGTATCTCCAGGATATTGGTCTGGGCAAAGATTTCTTGAGCAATACCCTGCAACCACAGGCAACCAAAGCAAACATGGACAAATGTGATTACATCAAGTTAAAAAGCTTCTTCACAGCAAAGGATACAATCAACAAAGTAAAGAGACAACACAAAGAATGGAGAAAAATAATTGCAAACTATCTCTCTGACAAGGGATTAATCACCAGAATATATAAGGAGCTCAAACAACTTTATAAGAAAAAAATCTGAAAATCAAATAAAAAAATGACCAAAATATTTGAATAGCCATTTCTCAAGAGATGTAATACAAATGGCAAAGAGGCATATGAAGAGGTGTTCGATATCATTGATCCTCAGAGAAATGCAAATCAAAACTACAATGAGATATCATTATAGTACAAGCAGCATATCTTTATTAAAATCCAACAAGGAAAATGACTCAGAAAAATAATAAACTGTCAGAAGATGGAAATATCCATTAAAGGCAAATATAAAGTGGCAAACACATACAGCAGTAAAGGAAGTTTTCCTTACAGTGCTGTGGATTACCAAACGATGGTCAGAGCCAGAGAATGCTGAACACTGACATTTTGTCTTAGCCTCGCGTTTGGTCAGCTATGCCTACTGATACTTTCTAGGAAAAGTAGATATCATTTGTATTTCTTAGTACCAGTAGCTTCTCTTGGCAGTTATTTTTAAAGAAGTTGTCTATGCCTCTTAAGAGTGATTCCTATAATCCCTCATCCTTAACAGTATCACTTATTGAAAGAATGTTCCCCAAAGCTGCAACGTAGTGCCACTTTTGTAAGTCCCCAGTTTTCCTTACCTCCACAAATAGCTCTTGAATTTCTCTTTGGATGGATAACATAGTGTTCTTGCTAAGGTGGAATATTTCAACCTCACTTCTAGGAAGAAATCCATAGCATATCCATAGCATCCTTCTAGTGCCAGAAAAAGACTCTTGAAAAAATCACTTTCTTAAGAGACATATCTAAAACCCTTTAAAAACTACATTAAGAGATCATGAGTTTTTATGACTAATTACCCCCAAATACCTGTTGTCCTAATGTAGTGTCTCATGAAATAACGCTTTTATAGGTAAGTAGTTTTCTCTGTTCTATTTATAAACTGAATTTGTGTTTATTTTAGATAATTTGAAAATTTTAAAATTAAAAAGTTTCAAATAAGAAAATAAAACAATATTATCATCTCCTCATATCCATTGCTAAATGTTGATGTATTTCTTCTAGTATATTTCTCTGTATATATGTGTAAATATGTATTCACTTAACAAAAATTCTATAATATTTATAGGATTTTATCCTTACTTGCTGAAGGAATGTTTTGTCATGGACGTTTTTCATGTCTTTAGAATTAAAAGAACTAGTAAAGTATTTTAAAATATATTTTTAATGGATTAATATCATTTTTCAATAACTATTGTGCACAAGCTTCAGGCTTTATCATTTAATAATCATATGTTAAAATATATTTCATATGTATCTGTGATTATTTTTTAGGAAATTTATCTTTCTGGTCACTTATGCATTCAAGACATATTTACTGAGAGGCTGCTAAATATCAGACATGGTTGTATAAACACTGGAAATGCAACAGTAAATGAAAAAATCATGGTTTCCATACACAGTGAAAGATAAAGAGGCATAGGCACTAAACCAGCATTAAATTAATAAGCATACACTTTCATACTGAGGAAGATTCTATGAAGAAATCAGTAGTATCCTTTGATAGAAAATCATGGGGAATAGGAGAATGAGAGAATCAGTTGAATGGAATATTTCCCTATCTTAAGACATGGTAATTAAGCTGAAAAGTGAAACATGGGAGAGAACCTGCCAAGCATGACACTGGAGGCAGGATATTTCCAAAGAGAGTGCTTATGTGCAGGGTATCTGTCTTATGTCAGCTTCCTGAGAAGCAGAGCCTGAGATAGAGAATGAGTCATACGATTTATTGAGAGAATGTTCTTCAGGGAAAACCTCGAAGTAACTGAGGAAAGCTGAATAGTGGAAGGGCAAAAACTGAGTCAGGATGTGCTGTCATTCCAGGTACAGTTTAACCCTGATCCATGGGGGATAGGTTCTGGAGCATAAAGCATACTGCAAAGCTCTCCCTTTCATGAAGTAAGGGGCTGACCATTTGATACCTGTGCATCATTATATCAGTCAGTCATTGGCTGATGGCTGAATTGCAGCGGTAAGAAAGATGGCATTTCCCACTCAAGGCAGCTGCTCTCAACTGAAGTCAATTTTCCAAAATAAGGAGGCAGTTGTGAGCTGGCATTCACAGCAGCTGGATGATGCATGCCTAGACACCACATATACATAAGTTCTAATGTAAGAGAGAGCATAGGGCCCTTTAGGAACTAAAATAATATTGGTAAGTGTTCTAGTTACTAATTTTGCATAACAAACCAGGCAAATTTGTGATATAAAACAATAACCATTTTATTACTTTAATGGATTTTATCTGTCAGAATTTCAGACTGGGAACAGCAAAGATGATTTATCTAGGGTCTTTTCTGGAAAGAAGCAAATGAACTTTGAGTGATTCAATTGACTGGGAGCTGTAATTATCTGTTGCGTTCTTTACTTAAACATCTGGTGACTGGACTGGATAATTTTAAGGCTGTCCTCAGCTGCAACTATCATGCCAAGCACTCACATATATTCTCTGGATATGAATTGAATTTCCTAAAAACTCTGACTTCTGAGAGCCAAATTCCAATAAAGCCTCCCAAGAATAAATTCTTGCTATAGATGGAAAAAGTTTGTGTTTCCAAAATTTATTTGTTGAATTTTAACCCCCACTGTGATGGTATTAGGAGATCTGGCCTTTGATAGGTGATTAGGCCATGAGGGCCAAATCTTATGATTGGGATTGATGTCCTTATAGAAAAGACCCACAAGATCTCTTTCACTCCTTCCCCCATGTGGGGAAACAGGAAGAAGACAGCCTTCTGTGAACTAGGAAGTAAGCCCTGATCAGACACCAAATCTGTAAGCCCCTTGATCTTTGGTTTCCCAGACTTCAGAAATGAGAAATAAATTTTGGTGTCTTCTAAGTCCCCTAGTCTATGATATTCTGCTATAGCACCCCAAATGAAGTAAGATAACATTCCAGGCTTCATATCTTGTTAGATGCTAGCCTCAAAAGTCAGATGCCATTAGTTCTGCCTTACTATATTGATTGAATAAAGCATGAGCACTCCTAAATGCAAGGAGAGGAGAATAGATCCTACCTTCAGTGAGGAGTGCCAAATAAATTTCTGCCTTAAAAAAAATCACATTGAGTAAGAGGAAGGGTAACTGATATAATTTGGTTATATCCCCATGCAAATCCTATCTTAAATTCTCATGTGTTGTGGAACGAACCTGGTGGGAGGTAACTGAATCACAAGCACAGGATTTTCCCATGTTGTTCTCATGATAGTAAGTCTCACAAGATCGGATGGTTTTAAAAGGGGGACTTTCCTTCACAAGCTCTCTCTTGCCTGCTGCCATCCATGTAAGATGTGACTTGCTCCTCCTTGCCTTTCACCATGATTGTGAGGCCTCCCCACCCAAGTGGAACTGTAAGTCCATTAAACCTCTTTTCCTCCACAGTCTCGGGTCAGCAGCATGAAAATGGACTAATACAGTGATTTAAAATGAACTTAGAAAACAGGCAGAGGGTAGGTTTGGGGGAAAGTACTGCAAATATGAAATTCCATTAATGGACAACCAGATCCAGAAGGCCCAATGGCCTTCAAATAAGAATTTCAAATAAGAAATTCATACCAAGACACATTAACAAATGGTCAAAAGTCAAAGACACAGTATTTTGAGAGGAGCACAAGAATAATGGCTTGTCATATACAAGTAAACCTCTATGATACCATCTATCAGAATATTTTTCAGCAGAGACCTTGCAGGCCAGAATGGAATGTGATGATGTTCTCAATGTGCTAAAAGGAAAAAAAAAAAAACCTATTAACCAAAAATAGTATACCTAGCAAAACTCTCCTTCAAAACTGAAGACCCTCAGTCAAACAAAAGCTAGAAGAGTTCATCACCACCAGATCTGGCTTACCATAAATGGTAAAGGAAGTTTGTCAAGTTCAAATAAAAGGATGCAATTGCTACAGATACACTGTAATACTTAATACAGAAATGGAAGTATTAAGAATGCAGTTGGATGTATGTTGCTGGAGTAAAGAAAAACATTGAATCAGGAATTAAGAGTTATTATATAACAATAATTAAAAGTATGAGTTGTTAAGAAGATGATAGAGCTTCTGCACAGCAAAGGAAGCTATCATTAGAGTGAACTGGCAACCAACAGAATGGGAAAAAATTTTTTCAATCTAACCTTCTGACAAAGGGGTAATATCCAGAATCTACAAAGAACTTAAACAAATTTACAACAAAAAAAAAAAAGCCCATTCAAAAATGGGCAAAGGATATGAACAGACACTTTACAAAAGAAGACATATATGAGGCCAACAAACATATGAAAAAATGCACATCATCATTGGTCATTAGAGAAATGCAACTCAAAATTACATTGAGATACCATCTCATGCCAGTTAGAATGGTGATCATTAAAAAATCAGGAGACAACAGATACTGGAGAGGATGTGGAGAAACTGGAATGCTTTTACACTGTTGGTGGGAGTGTAAATAAGTTCAACCATTGTGGAAGACAGTGTGGCGATTCTACAAGGATCTAGAACTAGAAATACGATTTGACTCATCAATCCCATTACTTGGTATATACCCAAAGAATTATTAATCGTTCTACTATAAAGACATATGCTCACATATGTTTATTGTGGGACTGTTCACAACAGCAAATACTTGGAATCAATGATAGACTAGATAAAGAAAATGTGGCAAATATACACCATGAAATACTATGCAGCCATAAAAAAAGATGAGTTCATGTCCTCTGCAGGGACAGGGATGAAGCTAGAAACCATCATTCTCAGCAAACTGACACAAGAACAGAAAAGCAAACACTGTATCTTCTCACTTATAAGTGGGAGTTGAACAGTGAGAACACATGGACACAGGGAGGGGAACATCACACACCAGGGCTTGTCGAGGGGTAGTGGGCAAGGGGAGGGATAGCATTAGGAGAAATGCCTGATGTAGATGACAGGGTGATAGATGCAGCAAACCACCATGGCATATATACCTATGTAACAAACCTGCACATTCTGCACATGTACTCAAGAACTTAAAGTATAATTTAAAAAAAAGATAATATTCTAATGACCTCTCAATGTAGATTAACTTAGTTTTTTCTAGAAATGTGATATAAATTTATACCTTCATCAGAATAAATGAAGAATGTCAAATGCAGTTACTTTTATTTTACTTTAGTTCAAGGTAAATATGTTCCTTAAATTCAGCCACCTTAAGATTGTTGTTAAACCAATCATTCCTTCTTTTCAATTTTCAAACTTGGATTTCTAAGTCACTGTAAAAATTTCCAAATTACTCTTCCAATAATTCCCATAATACGGTAGTGTATCTAGCACTTCCAGTTTTGGGTGTCTTTGCTATCCCATAGTTTCTTAAACTTCATATAGAGACTAAACCTCATTTGTTAATGGATCTCATGGGGAAAGCTTGAATATGACAACAATCAAGTAGACAGAAATAAGAAGATATTGAAAAGCCATTGTGAGCTACATCTGGTAGAATGATAATGTGCTCATGACAATACCTAATATTTTAAAGACTTAAAAGTGTAGTTGTGAGCATAAATAATTGTCTAGATTCAACATAAGAGAACCTGCTCAAGTGACCCTATTGATATATATAGTTCCTAAAAGCCATTTTGCCCTCCCTCCCCACAAGGGGACATTGGCATTGTTTGGAGACAATTTTGGTTGTAACAACTCAGGAACAGGGGTGGGTAGAAGCAAGGATGTTGTTAAACATTCTACAACGCATAGTATGGCCTTCTACAAAAATTAATCTGTTCAACATATTAAGGCTGGGTGTAGAGGCTCACGCCTGTAATCCCAACACTTTGAAAGGCCAAGGGGGGCAGATCACTTGAAGTCAGGAGTTTGAGACCAGACTGGCCAACATGGTAAAACCCTATCTCTATTTAAACTATATATATATATATATATATATATATAAAAATTATGTGGGCATGGTGGCACGTGCCTGTAATCCCAGTTACTTGGGAGGCTGAGGCAGGAGAATTGCTCAAACCTTGGAGGCAGAGGTTGCAGTGAGCTGATATTGCACCACTGCACTCCAGTCTAGGTGACAGAGAGAGATTCTGTCTACATACACACACACACACACACACACACACACACACACACACACACACACACTCACATACACACACAAAACTAAGTTATGAGAATAAGAAACCCTGCTATACATTGGAGGATACTGTGGATTCCAGACTTTTCTATATATGAATTTCCTTGAGTACCTGGTGGATCTTCACTGTCAGTTGTTCAATTATTGCTGATCCATAATGATAAGGCAAATCTAAAGAATACACGACGTCATCAACTTCAAATTAGAAATATAAGATAACTGAAAACTTATAGAATTGATGAGGAAAGACAGATTTTGAAATGTGAAATTGAGACAGACTCATTAACGGCCAAGAATTAGAAGAGGTGCTTGAAAGAAACTATTATAAGGATATGCAATAAAGTATAAGATCAAAAGAGACAAAAAGAAAAGGATAATGAATCACTGTAATGGTGAATGAAATTAAAGGGGCTTTTGAAAGGGAAGGATGGCACTAATGCATTAAGTATTAGATATAAATTGGAACAACAAAAAGGAAAAGACTCTAGTTGGGTACTGTAGCATGTCTATGTATAAAACTGCTTCCTTATGGCCAGGCGTGGTGGTTCATGCCTGTAATCCTAGCACTTTGGAAGGTTGAGGTAGGCAGATCACCTGAGGTCAGGAGTTCAAGACCAGCCTGGCCAACCTGGTGAAACCCAGTCTCTACTAAAAATAAAAAAGTAGCCAGATGTGGTGTGGGCACCTGTAATCCCAGGTAGTCGGGAGGCTGAGGCAGGAGAATTGCTTGAAACCAGGCAGCGGAGGTTGCAGTGAGCTGAGATAGTGCCATTGCACACAACTTGGTCAACAGAGTGAGACTCCATCTCAAACACACACACACACACACACACACACACACTTCTTTGCTTAGCATATAAAAACGAAATTACTTGTTAATATTATTGTGGATAATGTAAATAATTTTATTCAAATAATAGACATTGGACAGCATTATCTATACAGTCCTAATTTGCAAATTAAAGGACCCTTGAGTTTAGCTGTGATGTTTCAATTTTTTCAGTATATTCACATTGATAAACACACAGACACACAGACACAGACACACACACACACACACACACACACACACATTTTCTATGCCTCTCTGCTAACCAGAACTATTAGAATAATATAAATACCATAACTAGGGAAATAATTATGATATATACATAAACATTACTGAGATATCTTCTGAATATATAAATGATACAGAATTATTTGTAGTCTAAACTAGTCATGCTACCAGAATAAAGAATGACAAACTGTTGATTATCATCAAAGCAGTGCTTTTGTCACACGAAAAATTCTGACTGAGAAATTAGTAACAGAAAGGCATGAGAAAATCAAAATGCTAACAAAAAGAAGCAAAAAGCATACTAGGTACTCATTTAAGCTTACCGTCATATTCTAAAATACCAAAAGCTATCTCAGACAATGTCAAACTAAAATGTATGAAAAAAACTCACAGTAAAACTTCAAATTTCATTAGATTCTCATAATGAACTTTTTTTTTAAACAAATGTAATCTCATTTTAGTTTTAAAATTTGGGTGGCTATTTTATGAATTTCAAAGTCTATGCTTTGTGGTTATATACAGATGAGGTCTTAGTAGAAATAAGTAATTTTGAGACCATACAAATTCAGAGTTTAATTTTTGCTCATAACCTTAGTTAAGAAACTAATCTAATTTCTCAAATATTTTTCATAAGTCAATGCTAGCATTAACAACTAGAAGAATAACAAGACTGCAAGAGATTCTTATCTGAGAAAAGTCAATATTTTGATTTAATGAGAGAAAGGGGAACAGGGTATATTTAATATACAAAACTTTCCACTAATTAATGAGAAGGTCTTTTTATATGTTCCCACATGAATCCCAGTCCAAATATTTTCTTTTAGGTAGTCATGAAATAATCCAAATGTTAAAGTTTATTGATAAAAAGAGAAGTATATAACAAAATCATTGTAAACTAATTGTTCTTCTTAGTATTATCTCTAAGTCACTATTTGAAGGATCATGATCCTGCCTGCCTCCAACCTTGGGTTTTCTGTGTTAAACAACCTAATACTGAGATTTTTTTTAAAAAGCTTTCTGACTTATCACAGTAGGTATATAGACAGGGTCAGGCAGTTGGTCTGATATGGTGTTGCTCTGTGTCCCTGTCCAAATCTCATATTGAATTATAATGCCTAATGTAGGAGATGGGGCCTGGTGGGAGGTGATTGAATTATGAGGGTGGTTTCTCACAAATGTTTTAGTATCATCCCTATGGTGCTGTTCCTGTGACAGTGAGTTATCATGAGATCTGGTTGTTTAAAAGTGTGTGGCACCAATCTGCACTTTCTTCTGCTCTGCGCATGTGAAGTGTCATCTTTCCTTGAAGCAGAGCAGATGCCAGCACCATGCCTGTTGTATAGCCTGCCGAATCATGATGCAAATAAACCTCTTTTCTTTATAAATTATGCAGTCTCAGGTATTTCTTTACACGTGTGAAAAAACTAATACAGGAAATTAGTACTGATGAGTGAGATATTGCTATAAAGATACCTGAAAACGTAGAAGCATCTTTAGAATTGGGTAATGGGCAGAGGGTGGAAGAGTTTGGAGTGCTCAGAAGAAGACAGGAAGATGAGGGAAATTTGGAATTTCCTAAGGACTTGTTCAATGGTTGTGACCCAAATATTGATAGTGATATAGACGGAGATGGCCAGGCTAATGAGGGCTCAGATGGAGATGAGGAATTTATTGAGAACTGGAACGAAGGTCACATTTGTTACATATGTCTCTGCCCTAGGGATCTGTAGAACACTGAACTCAAGAGAGATGATTTAGGGTATCTGGCAGAAGAAATTTCTAAGCAATAAAGAGTTCAAATGTGACCTTGCTGCTTCTAATTGCTTATACTCACATGGATGAGCAAAGAAATGACTTGAAACTGGAACTTATTTTTAAAAAGGAAGCAGACTGTAAAAGTTTGGAAAATTTGTAGCCTGTTCATGTGGTAGAATAGAAAAGCCCATTTTCAGTGGAGCAATTCCAGAAATGTGTAAAAGTTATGAGGATTCAAGTGCTAACAGCTAAGAAAATGGGGAGAAAGCCTTGAAAGCCTTCAGAGACCTATGTAGTCTTGTGACACTGCTTTCTGCATCTGAGCCACTGCAGCTCCAACCATGGCTAAAAAGGGTCCAGGTACAGTGTGAAACGTTGCTTCACAGTGGGGAAGCCATAAGCCTTGGTGACTTCCAGGTGGTGGTAAGCCTGATACTGTGCAGAATGCAAAGTTGAGGGTTGGGAGCTTCTGACTAGATTTCAGAGGATGTATGAAAAAGCCTGGGTATCCATCCAGAAGCCTGACTCAGGGGCACAGCCTTCATGGAAAACCTTTACTAGGGCAGTGTGGAGGGGAAATATGGAGTTAGAACCCCAACACTGACTCCACACTGGGGCACTGCCTAGTGAAGTTGTGAGAAGAGGGCCACCATGCTCCAGACACCAGAATGGTAGATCCACTGACAGCTTGTACCCTGCACCTGGAAAAGCTGCAAGCACACAATACCAGCCCTTGAGGGGAGACATGTGGGCTGAACCCTGCAAAACCACAGGCACAGAGCTGCCCAAGTCCTTGGGACCCCATCCCTGGTATCAGTGTGGCCTGAATGTGGGACATGGAATCATAAGAGATTACTTTGGAGCTTTAAGATTTAATGACTGCTCTGCTGCATTTCAGATTTGCATGGGGCCTATAGCCCCTTTCTTTTCATGAATTCTTTTCTTTTTGAACATGAGTATTTACTCAATGCCTATACCTCTATTGTATCTTGTAAATAACTAACTTGTTTTTGACCTTACAGGCTCATAGGCAGAAGGGACTAGCCTTGTCTCAGATGACACTTTGGACTTTGGACTTTTGAGTTAATGCTTAAATAAGTTAAGACTCTGGGGGTCTGGTGAGAAGAAGTGATTGTATTTTCAAATTTAAGAAGGACATAAATTTAGGAGGGACCAGGGATGGAAAAATATGTTTGGGATCTGTGTTCCTGCCCAAATCTCATGTTGAATTGTAATCCCCAGTATATGAGATGGGGCCTGGTGGGAGGTGATTGGGTCATGAATGATTTCTCATGAAGGCTTAGCATTATCCCCTTGGTGCTGTTCTCATGACAGTACATGAGTTCTCTCAAGATCTTGTTTAAAAGTGTGTGGCACCTCACACTTCCTCTTGCTCTGGCCAAGTGAAGTGTTGTCTTCCCCCTTTGCCTTCTGCCATGATTGTAAGTTTCCTGAGACCTCCTCACAAGCCAAGCATATGCCAGCCCCATGCTTCCTGTACATCCTGTGGAATCATGAGCCAATGAAATCTGTTTTCTTTATAAATTACTCAGCCATGGATAATTATTTATAGCAGTGTGAGAACAAATTAATACATGATCCTTTATCATATGTTTCCAGAAATGCCAGCCTACCACTAAGGGTCATACATGAAGCAATCAACTACTCATCCTCTTGGCCTGGGTAATGTAATACATTAGGGAAAAAGTATGTGGCATCATGGATTAGTGTGAATAATTCATACTAGAATGGGAAGAGTTTAGGGAGCTATGTGCAATACCTTGAATGAATCAGGTTTCTCTCATGTTTTCCCTAGGAGAAGCAGAATTATGGGCACATTTTTACCTGCAGCACAGCAGTGTTATTGAATAGTCACACAAAGGGTATAGCTGATATGCTCTGGACACCTTGGTTGAGCAAACCCAGCTACATAAAAATAACAGCTCACAGTTATTGAGCTATGCAGAATTCTAAGTAAGTTTTGAACTATTTTATCTGATCTCCAAAAATACAACTATGATATATGTAAGTTTCTTGTTTTTTTCTGTTTGGAATCAGAAACTAAGCAGCTTATCTAATGGCAACACCTTATTGATCCATGCAAACTTTACATCAAAATGTACATAAAAAATGGTATAACATTTTCTACAATCTCTTCAATCAGATAATTGGAAACATGACATCTGTTTGAGAAACTTAAAGTTCTACCACCAGCTATGCCCCCAGGCTCCCCATTGTGTCTGATTCATGTATTTATCCCCTGAATTCTGAGACAAAAACTTAAAACTTGGTGGTGTTTTCATTTTAGGAGGTAGAAGAAATGTATGCCCAGTAAAAGTGATAATGCACAATTAGTCCTGATTTCACACTGACAAACTTCAATTGCAATGAATATATTAAGTTTTATAAAGCAGGGCTTCCAGATTTCATAGAAATATATCTCCAGAGATTCTCCTTCCAAGAATTCCTTGACGTCAATGTTAAGCTATATAATTACCATCAGAAGTCTCTCGAATTTTCCACCTCCAATAGCAATTTTCAGAAGCCTAAGCATTTATGCAGATGGATGCCTTAAGGTTCAAAACATAATTCACTGGCAATAGGATAAGAAATTGAGAGAAGCTTTTAAAATATATCCCTTAGACTACTTAAGTAGTTCACTTACCAGAGTTCACTGTCTCCCTTAGGCAGATGAATTAAAGCATATATAATCTCTTGAAATGGGGCTTCTTCATCTTTCTAGAGCTGTGATGTTCAGGAGTGTGGCAATTTGTTGGCCCCCTGAGTTCAAGATAAGTTATTTTTTACTCAGTGTTCAGTATAAAACTTCTACTGTCATACTGTCACATCGATGTATATATTTTGACTAAGTATAAATATACTATTAATTAAGATGAGTACAGCTTTGTATTGACATATTTCTAGAACTCAGATTCTTGCATATCTGCCTACATAAAACTACTAAAGACATTACACCACCTCAGCATACATTTACAATGTTTGATTAAATGCATGCAATACTCAGGCGAATCTTCTCAGTACATATTCTCATCAGGGGATATCAATCAGATGCCTGTGCTACCAATATATACAATTCTTTATAAAAGCACCTTATATATGATTTTTGTGCTCACTGGAAGTTTAGGTTGAATACTGACTAAAAAGCATATAGTAAAATATGCTTTTTATGTGTAATGATTAAATTCAAATTTTTATAATTCTACCATTACTGAAAGCTTCTGGATGTAAGTCAGAGTGTATGATTGCTGTAAAATGAACCATTGAATTACTTATTTATGTGAATTCTCTGTTAATACCAATAAAAATTAATATTTATGACAACCAATTTTAAATCTATCTTATATTAAAAGCTGCTTATTCTATTGATTGGATTTACAATAGATCAGAACTTATGAAATATATTTGTACTGATAAAATATCACTCATGTATAATATATGGTTACATTTTACATAATATCTTGCTTGAACAGTTCCACATATATATGTATATATGCAGGCAAATATAGATATATTGATAAATATACATTTATAGATATAAATTGATAAGAAATAAGATCACAAAATATTCTTATAATAAAAGTACTAGGAATACATAATAATTCTCTATGCATGACCTCACTAGCATGCTTATCTTCATTAGCATGTGAAAAAATCCTGGTAACCAATAAGATTATGACAGATGCACCTAAAAGCAGAGCCCTCATACACATGAAGCAAAAAGTAACAGAATTGAAGGTAGAAATAAACAATTCAAAAATAATAGAGATTTCAATAATCCACTTTCAAACAAAGATAGAACAATAAAACAAAAATGAAGTTGAGGATTTGAACAACTACTAGATCTAACAGACATCCATGAAACACTTCACTCAGAAAAAGCAGAATACACAGTCTTATCAAATGCTTAAAAGGGTGCCATCTAAATAGTGAAAAAAAAATCCAGGGAGTGGGAGAAAATGTGGGAAAATACTTGATGAGGGTCTAGTAACCAGAATATATAATAACCTTATAACTATAATAGAAAGACAAACAACCAGTGTAAAAAATGGGCAACAGATTTCAGAATATATTTTTCCAAAAAAGCTTTATAAATGTCCAGTAAACACTTAAAAATATACTCAACAACATTAGTCACTGAGAATTCAAATCAAAACTACAATGAGATACCACCTTACACCCAATCAAATGGTTATAACTTTTAAAACAAAAGTGCAACTGTTGGTAAAGGTGTACAAAAATTGGAACTCTCCTACATGGCAGGTGCTAACTAAAAATTGTACAACTACTTTGAAAAACAGTTTGGCAGTTCGTCAAAATATAAACACCATATAATTCTGCAATTTTGCTCCTAGGTATATGGCCCAAGATAATTAAAGACATATGTTCTCACCAGAAGTTTGTACACAAATATTCATAGAAGCATTATTCAAAAGACAAAAAGTGGAAATAATTCAAATAGTCATCAACTGGTTGATGAATGAATGAAATGTGATATATACATAAAATGGAATATTATTCAGCCAGAAAAATAATAAAATACTGACACATGCTACAATATCTGGAAAACATTATTCTATGGGAAAGAAGCCAGTCCAACAAGAAATCCCATATTGTATAATTCAATTTATATGAAACATCTAGAATATGAAAATCTGTAAAACTAGAAAATAATTAGTGGTGACCAGGGACTGCAGGGATGGAGGAATGAGAAGTGATTGCTAGTGGGTATAGGGTTTCATTAGGAGGTGGTGAAAATGTTCTACAGTTAGACAGTGGTGATGACTGCATAACCTTGTGAATACATTGAAAAATACTGTATTACATACTTTAAAAGGGTGAATTTTATGTTATATGAACTCTTTCTAAATAAGTAACAGGACAGACACTAACACATGTGTTGGTTTAAATTGCTTAAAGCAGTAGCAGAGGTCTGACCACAGTGACATAAAGAAATAGTGTTTTAATGCACACACATAGCATTCAAAAAAATCCAAAGAGAGAGTGTTCAAGGATAGCAAATGTGATAGTTACAATAATATGACTCTAAAGATATCCATGTTCAAATCTGCAAACGATTAAAGGAAAAAAAAAGACTTAAAAATCAACAAGGCTGGGAGCAATAATTGAAACATACATGATAGGAAAAGGGATAGATAAAAGAGAGATAGAGCTAGAAATTGAGAAGAAAAAAAACTTCATTAAAAATATGGAACAAAAGAAACAGAAATTTTACAGAAATCTAAATGCCCTTAACCAAATGAAAATATGCATAGAATTCCTTATAATAATATAAATCTAAACTACAACTACACAGAAGTACTGTTTCTCATTAAGTCATATAAGCAAAAATCCAAAATTTGATAACAACCACCTGTTGGTGAGCTGTGAAGAAAATGACATTTTCACATAGATGGTGGAAATGCAACATGGTACAAGTTCTGTGAAGAGAAGAAATAATTTTTGAAAAATGACCAGAGTATATAAAGTTTGACCCAGCAGTCCCATTTCTAGGTGTCTGTTCTACAGATACACCTGCACAGTTTTGAAATGACAAATCTGCACACATGCCTATTACAAGATCATTTGTCATAACAAGATACTGGGGAAAAGATATGGATATTAGAAGAATCCAAGTGTTCAAAAATGAGGAAATTGTTAAATAAATGATACATGAAATTCAGTATTGTACAGACACACAAAAGAAAGAAGAAATTATCTACAGTGTTATTGGGAAATTCCCAGGATATATTTTCAAGTCAAAAGAGCAAGGTATCTAAGAATGTGTATAATGTTATATTTATGTAAGTAAGGATAAGTGTGAGGATTATTATATGTCTGCGTGTGTGTGTGTTTTGCTTACACTTGCTTAGACACCAACAGTTATAATTACCTATGGTATGATAGTGGGGACAGAAAATGGGTAAGGGCTACAGTGGTGAAAATAAGATTTTTTTCCTTTATTTTTTGTGTCTTATAAGACACAATACATAATCAAACTATATAAAATAAAACTTAAGAGAGATCCAAGATGGCCAATTAGCAACAGCTCAGGAATGTAGCTCCCAGTGAAAGAGCAGAGAACGGGTGGACGCCGCACTCTCCGACGAATTTTTGTTGCCCACAGACCGGGAGATTCCCGGCAGAGGAGCCACACGGGTCGCCAGCGCAACTCTTTTGGACGGCACGGCTGTTTTGCCGGTGGCCCAGCTCGGCACTTCCCGGTGCAGAGTATACAGGACGGATGGGCTCAGTTGGTCCCATCCCCACAAGGAAAACAGCAATTGGAAGCGCTGAGGACTGAGAGTTTCACAGCAAGCACAGCGAACCCAGGAAGATCTGGCTCTGTGGGAAAGGGGCGTCCGCCAAAGGAAAACTAAGAAACAGAAAAACATCACTGGGCAGAGAGAGATCCAAGATGGCCGCATAGCAGCAGCTCAGGACAGTAGCTCCCAGTGAAAGCGCAGAGAGCAAGTGGATGCCGCAATTGCAGACGAATTTTTGATGCCCACAGACTGGGAGATTCCCAGCGAAGGAGCCACCCGGTTCGCCAGTGCGACTCTTTTGGCCGGCGCGGCGCTTCTTGGTGCAGAGTTTACGGTGTACGGGACTGGATGCCCTTTTAGTCGGGCTCGGCCGGTCCCATCCCCACAAGGAGAACAGCAATTGGAAGTGCTGAGGACTGAGAACAAGCACAGCTGAACCTGGGAAGGCCCAGCTCTGTAGGGAAGGGGCGCCCCC